>OX637532.1:67655144-67657644 GCA_951800035.1 Linnaemya tessellans
TAATATAATATAATATAATATAATATAATATAATATAATATAATATAATATAATATAATATAATATAATATAATATAATATAATATAATATAATATAACATAATATAATATAATATAATATAATATAATATAATATAATATAATATAATATAATATAATATAATATAATATAACATAATATAATATAACATAATATAATATAATATAATATAATATAATATAATATAATATAATATAATATAATATAATATAATATAATATAATATAATATAATATAATATAACATAATATAATATAACATAATCTATATATATAAAAGAAAGTCGTGTTAGTTACACTATTTATAACTCAAGAACGACTTAACCGATTTGGTTGCAATTTGGTGGAAATTTAGCTTAGAGTCAGGAGATGGACATAGGACACCAAAATGGCGGATACCCCAAAGATGTGGGCCATTCCTTTTATCCACCCCATGATATGGGTATCAAATGAGAGCGATTTTTGAAAAGGAAATATAAAACATAATAAAATTATTTCAAAAAGAATATGGTGGACGCTTCAAAATAGCGGAGCACTACCTTTTTCCATCCACGTGATATGGGTATAAAATGGAAGGGATTTTTGAGAACGAAACATAAAATATAATAAATCCTCTTACGAACAAAAGGGAGCAACACTCCCATGATATGGGTACCAAATTTAAGAAGTTTTGGAAGTGGGAACACAAAATATAATGAAATATCTATATAGAAACACTTTTTGAGACACGTCCCAAAATGGTCATACGACTACTTTTTATACACCACACGATATGGGTATCAAATTAAAAGGATTATTGAGAAGGAAATTAAGACTAAAGTATAGTAACTCCAAAAAAATCTAACGGAGAGATTTCTTCTGACTTTATCGATCTGAAAAAAACTAAAAATAAAATCGATTTTGTATACGTTTTCGTTTCGCATTTTCTGTGACGATATATGACTTTCTATATATACACATGAGCAGTCGGATCTTAAGCATTGCTTTTATAGCAAATTTTTATTTTAAATATTTTTATAATTAAGATATATGCCTTTTTCTTTAAAGCAAAAAATATTATTTAACAGCAATCTAAATTTATAAAAGAAAGTCCTGTTAGTTACACTATTTATAACTCAAGAACGACGTTACCGATTTGGTTGCAAATTGGTGGGAATTTAGCTTAGAGTCAAGAGACGGACATAGGATACCCCAAAAATATGTGAGCCATTCCTTTATATCCATCCCCATGATATGGGTATCAAATGATGACGATTTTTGAAAAGGAAAAATAAAACCTAATAAAATTATTTCAAAACCAATGTATGCGGACGTCACAAAATAGCGGAGTGCTACTTTTGTCTATCCACACGATATAGGTATAAAATAAAAGAGATTTTTGAGGACGCATGGTCAGCCAAAAGGGCGGACCACCCCCATGACATGGGTACCAAATTTAAGGAGTTTTGGAAGTGGAAACGCAAAATTTAATGAAATATCAACACTTTATGAGACACGCCCCAAAATGGTCAGACGACTACTTTTTATACACCACACGATATGGGTATCAAATTAAAAGGATTATTGAGAAGGAAACTGAGACTAAAGTATTATATATGTTGTTCAGAAATGCATTATTAATTGAGTCAATAATAAGTTGATTGAAAAGTGTTCACACTATAGCTGACACAATTAGCGTTTGACAGCAGCTAACAAAAGGTGTTGTTTACATTGATGCTTCACTGGCGTCGTTCCATAAAATGCGCTTCCTTTTTGCCTTTGGACCTGGTGTTGTACGAATAATTTTATTTTTCTTCTCTTATAATTGTTAATTAAAAAATTTTATTTTAAAAACTCACTCTCAACTTGACTTGCCATTTGTTTTTGTGAATTTGTTTGCATATGAGTTGTCAAATTTCATAAAGTTTGATCAGTAGGCATTATGGTGGCTCACTAAACAAACTTTTACAGTGCTGCATTTTTAGACCTTGCTCAATTTTATAGACAATTAAGTGTTAATTGATTAATTAGCTAATTAAAATTTTGTATGGGTAATTGATCTCAATAATGCTGTTAATTGCGATAAACTCAATTAAGGCGTATGTCTGAACAAAATAATAGAGATTTATTATGACTTTATCGACCTGACAAAACTAATATATTCGACTTTGTATTTTTTTCGTTTCACATTTTCTGTGACGATATATAACTTTCTTCACTTCTTGAGCATTCGGATCTTAAGCATTGATTTTATAGTAAATTTTCATTTCAATTAATATAAATATATGCCTTCATATTTAAAGCAAACAATTTTATTTAACAGCAATGTAACTATATACTTAATATAAGAAGGTGTAAACGCAATTAAACCAATTTCTACCCAAAAAACTGGCCGAGCAATGCCGGACGGGCCTACTAGTATAATATAATATAACATAATATAATATAATATAATATAACATAATATAATATAACATAATAT
>OX637532.1:67660171-67710171 GCA_951800035.1 Linnaemya tessellans
TATAATATAATATAATATAATATAATATAATATAATATAATATAATATAATATAATATAATATAATATAATATAATATAATATAATATAATATAATATAATATAATATAATATAATATAATATAACTAGTAGGCCCGTCCGGCATTGCTCGGCCAGTTTTTTGGGTAGAAATTGGTTTAATTGCGTTTACACCTTCTTATATTAAGTATATAGTTACATTGCTGTTAAATAAAATTGTTTGCTTTAAATATGAAGGCATATATTTATATTAATTGAAATGAAAATTTACTATAAAATCAATGCTTAAGATCCGAATGCTCAAGAAGTGAAGAAAGTTACATATCGTCACAGAAAATGTGAAACGAAAAAAATACAAAGTCGAATATATTAGTTTTGTCAGGTCGATAAAGTCATAATAAATCTCTATTATTTTGTTCAGACATACGCCTTAATTGAGTTTATCGCAAAATTTTAATTAGCTAATTATTCAATTAACACTTAATTGTCTATAAAATTGAGCAAGGTCTAAAATGCAGCACTGTAAAAGTTTGTTTAGTGAGCACCATAATGCCTACTGATCAAACTTTATGAAATTTGACAACTCATATGCAAACAAATTCACAAAAACAAATGGCAAGTCAAGTTGAGAGTGAGTTTTTAAAATAAAATAAAAAAAAGTGAAGAAAGTTACATATCGTCACAGAAAATGTGAAACGAAAAAAATACAAAGTCGAATATATTAGTTTTGTCAGGTCGATAAAGTCATAATAAATCTCTATTATTTTGTTCAGACATACGCCTTAATTGAGTTTATCGCAAAATTTTAATTAGCTAATTATTCAATTAACACTTAATTGTCTATAAAATTGAGCAAGGTCTAAAATGCAGCACTGTAAAAGTTTGTTTAGTGAGCACCATAATGCCTACTGATCAAACTTTATGAAATTTGACAACTCATATGCAAACAAATTCACAAAAACAAATGGCAAGTCAAGTTGAGAGTGAGTTTTTAAAATAAAATTTTTTAATTAACAATTATAAGAGAAGAAAAATAAAATTATTTCGTACAACAACAGGTCCAAAGGCAAAAAGGAAGCGCATTTTATGGAACGACGCCAGTGAAGCATCAATGTAAACAACACCTTTTGTTAGCTGCTGTCAAACGCTAATTGTGTCAGCTATAGTGTGAACACTTTTCAATCAACTTATTATTGACTCAATTAATAATGCATTTCTGAACAACATATATAATACTTTAGTCTCAGTTTCCTTCTCAATAATCCTTTTAATTTGATACCCATATCGTGTGGTGTATAAAAAGTAGTCGTCTGACCATTTTGGGGCGTGTCTCATAAAGTGTTGATATTTCATTAAATTTTGCGTTTCCACTTCCAAAACTCCTTAAATTTGGTACCCATGTCATGGGGGTGGTCCGCCCTTTTGGCTGACCATTCGTCCTCAAAAATCTCTTTTATTTTATACCTATATCGTGTGGATAGACAAAAGTAGCACTCCGCTATTTTGAAGCGTCCACCATATTGTGACGTCCGCATACATTGGTTTTGAAATAATTTTATTAGGTTTTATTTTTCCTTTTCAAAAATCGTCATCATTTGATACCCATATCATGGGGATGGATATAAAGGAATGGCTCACATATTTTTGGGGTATCCTATGTCCGTCTCTTGACTCTAAGCTAAATTCCCACCAATTTGCAACCAAATCGGTAACGTCGTTCTTGAGTTATAAATAGTGTAACTAACAGGACTTTCTTTTATAAATTTAGATTGCTGTTAAATAATATTTTTTGCTTTAAAGAAAAAGGCATATATCTTAATTATAAAAATATTTAAAATAAAAATTTGCTATAAAAGCAATGCTTAAGATCCGACTGCTCATGTGTATATATAGAAAGTCATATATCGTCACAGAAAATGCGAAACGAAAACGTATACAAAATCGATTTTATTTTTAGTTTTTTTCAGATCGATAAAGTCAGAAGAAATCTCTCCGTTAGATTTTTTTGGAGTTACTATACTTTAGTCTTAATTTCCTTCTCAATAATCCTTTTAATTTGATACCCATATCGTGTGGTGTATAAAAAGTAGTCGTATGACCATTTTGGGACGTGTCTCAAAAAGTGTTTCTATATAGATATTTCATTATATTTTGTGTTCCCACTTCCAAAACTTCTTAAATTTGGTACCCATATCATGGGAGTGTTGCTTTTGTTCGTAAGAGGATTTATTATATTTTATGTTTCGTTCTCAAAAATCCCTTCCATTTTATACCCATATCACGTGGATGGAAAAAGGTAGTGCTCCGCTATTTTGAAGCGTCCACCATATTCTTTTTGAAATAATTTTATTATGTTTTATATTTCCTTTTCAAAAATCGCTCTCATTTGATACCCATATCATGGGGTGGATAAAAGGAATGGCCCACATCTTTGGGGTATCCGCCATTTTGGTGTCCTATGTCCATCTCCTGACTCTAAGCTAAATTTCCACCAAATTGCAACCAAATCGGTTAAGTCGTTCTTGAGTTATAAATAGTGTAACTAACACGACTTTCTTTTATATATATAGTAATATAATATAATATAATATAATATAATATAATATAATATAATATAATATAATATAATATAATATAATATAATATAATATAATATAATATAATATAATATAATATAATATAATATAATATAATATAATATAATATAATATAATATAATATAATATAATATAATATAATATAATATAATATAATGTAATATAATATAATATAATATAATATAATATAATATAATATAATATAATGTAATATAATATAATATAATATAATATAATATAATATAATATAATATAATATAATATAATATAATATAATATAATATAATATAATATAATATAATATAATATAATATAATATAATATAATATAATATAATATAATATAATATAATACAATATAATATAATATAATATAATATAATATAATATAATATAATATAATATAATATAATATAATATAATATAATATAATATAATATAATATAATATAATATAATATAATATAATATAATATAATATAATATAATATAATATAATATAATATAATATAATATAATATAATATAATATAATATAATATAATATAATATAATATAATATAATATAATATAATATAATATAATATAATATAATATAATATAATATAATATAATATAATATAATATAATATAATATAATATAATATAATATAATATAATATAATATAATATAATATAATATAATATAATATAATATAATATAATATAATATAACATAATATAATATAATATAATATAATATAATATAATATAATATAATATAATATAATATAATATAATATAATATAATATAATACAATATAATATAATATAATATAATATAATATAATATAATATAATATAATATAATATAATATAATATAATATAATATTATATAATATAATATAATATAATATAATATAATATAATATAATATAATATAATATAATATAATATAATATAATGTAATATAATATAATATAATATAATATAATATAATATAATATAATATAATATAATATAATATAATATAATATAATATAATATAATATAATATAATATAATATAATATAATATAATATAATATAATATAATATAATATAATATAATATAATATAATATAATATAATATAATATAATATAACATAATATAATATATTATAATATAATATAATATAATATAATATAATATAATATAATATAATATAATATAATATAATATAATATAATATAATATAATATAATATAATATAATATAATATAATATAATATAATATAATATAATATAATATAATATAATATAATATAATATAATATAATATAATATAATATAATATAATATAATATAATATAATATAATATAATATAATATAATATAATATAATATAATATAATATAATATAATATAATATAATATAATATAATATAATATAATATAATATAATATAATATAATATAATATAATATAATATAATATAATATAATATAATATAATATAATATAATATAATATAATATAATATAATATAATATAATATAATATAATATAATATAATATAATATTTTTTTTTTTTTTTTTTTTTTTGCGGATAAGGTGGGAAAAGGCTTTATGCCTTCACGATGGCCGTCACCAATCGTGATATGTCGGACTCGCCATTGGCATACCGACCAAAAACCCGCCTTGTTTCCTCGTCTGGGAACAATCCACCCCGGAACCGCGTCAGCATTACTTCGGGGTGGTCCCACTTTCGGCATTAGGCCGTATTCTCCGTTGTCCTGCGTCCAGGTTCCGCATTGGCAAAGGTAGCCCTCTCCACATTCATCACATCATCCAGATCTATCTTCTTAGCCCGTAGGATCCGTTCGCAGTAGTTAGCCACGGCGTTCCAATGGGTCTGATCAGTGATCATCTTTTCGGTCAAGTTCTCGGCCGTGAATTGGCCGACTTGTTCCTTCAGAGTTTCTCGTTCGGTCGCCCAGCGCGTACAGGCAAAGAATGTATGCTCCTCGTCGTCAGTGACTTCTGTGCTTTCATACACACAAAAGACTGTGCTGCATTTGCCCATTCTGTGAAGGTATTTGCGGAAGTAACCGTGGCCAGATAGCAGTTGAGTTAGGTAATAATTTACCTCGCCGCATTTCCTGTTTATCCATCTGCTAATGTCCGGGATAAGCCTTGCCGTCCATCTTCCACACGTTGCCACATTCCACTGTGTATTCCACTCGAAAATAGTACTTTCTCTCGCATTATCTGATGGTCCGGAATGGTTCGATTTCCTTTCCCATATTCGCTTACGCTCCAGTGCCAATAGATCTATGGGGATCATGCTGGCTATTACCAACACCGCGGGCCCTGATACCGTACGATATGCGGACGACACCCGAAGTGCGGCTGTCCTCTGCGCGGCCAGCAGACTCTTAGCCCTTCGCTTCACTTTTAGCGTGTCAGCCCATACTTCACATCCGTAGAGAAGTATGCTGTTGTTTACCTCCATAAGAAGCCTGCGTTTGCTAGAAATTGGTCCTCCAGTGTTCGCCATTAGTCTGCTGAGCTGTGCCGTTATTTGCGCTGCCTTTGTCGTTGCTTGTTTCAACTGCTCCGCGTATGTGAGCTTTGAATCCAGCCGAACGCCCAGATACTCGATGTATGCTTTCGTGCGTATGATATCATCTTCTATCCTCATGTTCACCTCTGTTGGTATTTGGCGTGTAGTGAGCAGCAGAAGCTCCGTTTTCTGCATCGCCAGCTGTAATCCGTGCTCGTTTAACCACGTCCTGACTCTGATCATCACTTGCCTGAGTCTGCGTTCTGCTTCACACGCGTCTCTTGCCGTAATGACTGCCGCTATGTCGTCCGCATAGCCAACTAGAAATGTATCTGGTGGCATTTCGATGCGCAGTATCTCGTCGTACGTAATGTTCCATAAGTCCGGGCCCAATATGGAGCCTTGTGCTGCCCCCGCCGTCACGTTGACTCTTCGTATCCTATTGCTTGTGTTGTAGATAAGCACTCTTTCCTTAAGGTAATCATTTATTACCCTTCTAAGGTACTGCGGTATGGCGAATTTCTGGCCCAAGGCATGCATGACATCACACCATCTCAGACTGTTGAAGGCGTTCTTAACGTCCAGTGTTGCTAACAGAACTACTGGCCTGCTGTAGTGGTTCCTTCGTTGTGCAGTATAAACGGTGTCGGTTACTTCTCGTAGGGCTCCTATAGTCGACCTCCCGGAGCGGAAGCCATGCTGTCGATCCGAAAGTCCTCCATCTAATTGGAGACTTCTTTGCAGGCGTGGCTTTATCAGCTTCTCGTAAAGCTTTCCTGCCGTGTCGAGCATGCACAGGGGCCTATACGAAGATGGCGACGTTGTATCCCCTTTGCCCTTGTTTGTCAGTACCAGCCGTTGCCTTTTCCACACTCTAGGAAACGTACCCTCTCTCAGGCAGCTATTATACATTCTGAGGAGTATCTCAGGGCGTTTGCTCGCGATTTCTTTCATTACTTCCGCCGGTACTCCATCAGGGCCGGGAGCCTTATTATTTTTAAGACTTGACGCTGCGATTTGAAGTTCTTCTGTTGTGAATTCGGTGACTTGGTCGTCGCCGCTGAAGGTCTCTTCACTGCGAATTTCATGGGTTGGAAAAAGAGTTGTCACAATGTTTTCCATTGTTTCCTCATCCATTTCTGTCAAAGGGCCTCTTTTGCCCAGTTTCCGCATAACAACTTTATAGCCCAGCCCCCAGGGGTTCTGGTTGATGTCGGCTCTCAATTCCTCCCATAACCTGCACTTGTTGTCCGCAATGGTTTTCCGAAGAGTAGTTCGAGCGTTTTTATACGCTTGCTCCTCTGCGTTCGCAGTTCCATGTCGTTTTGCTCTTGTATACCGGCGCCTGCACCGTAGGCAATTAGCCCTTAGCTCGGCAATTTCCTCGCTCCACCAGTATACTGCTCTTCTATTTGGTCCAGCTCCCTTAACCCTTGGCATCGCTTTGTTACAGCAGTGTCGAATCTCGTTCATAACACGATTTACTATCGTCGCTGAACTTCCTGTTATGTTTTCTGCATCCAGTCTGCGGTTTACTTCCTCAGTTAGCAAGATCTTATTCAATTTTCCTACGTTCCACTTGCACGCATGCGTTCTCTGTCGTCCAATGTTCCTTGCAGCCGCGGTTTCCAAGATGTACGAGATGTATTGGTGATCACTACCGGTATATTCCTCCAGTACTTGCCAGTTCAGGATCCTGTTTAGGATGCCCTCCGATACAAGTGTTATATCGGGTATGGTCCCATCACAGCCCGGGCGTCTAAATGTTGGGGTATTTCCAACATTTGCAATGACGAGGCCTGTTCTTGCCGCCATATCAAGAATCCTTCTGCCTCTGGAGGTCGTTGAAGGCATACCCCATTCTATTGCTTTCGCGTTGAAGTCGCCGGCTACGATGAATTTGCCACCTATGGTCACTATTGTGTCCTCCAACTCGCGAAGCTTCCTTTCAAAATCCCTGATGGCGTCACTTGGCGTGAGGTAGCAGCTAATAATAGTAATATCGTCGAGCTGTACCCATACAAAACATTCTCCTTTGCCGTGACCGCTGCGATAGGGTATAATATAATATAATATAATATAATATAATATAATATAATATAATATAATATAATATAATATAATATAATATAATATAATATAATATAATATAATATAATATAATATAATATAATATAATATAATATAATATAATATAATATAATATAATATAATATAATATAATATAATATAATACAATATAATATAATATAATATAATATAATATAATATAATATAATATAATATAATATAATATAATATAATATAATATAATATAATATAATATAATATAATATAATATAATGTAATATAATATAATATAATATAATATAATATAATATAATATAATATAATATAATATAATATAATATAATATAATATAATATAATATAATATAATATAATATAATATAATATAATATAATATAATATAATATAATATAATATAATATAATATAATATAATATAATATAATATAATATAATATAATATAATATAATATAATATAATATAATGTAATATAATATAATATAATATAATATAATATAATATAATATAATATAATATAATATAATATAATATAATATAATATAATATAATATAATATAATATAATATAATATAATATAATATAATATAATATAATATAATATAATATAATATAATATTATATAATATAATGTAATGTAATATAATATAATATAATATAATATAATATAATATAATATAATATAATATAATATAATATAATATAATATAATATAATATAATATAATATAATATAATATAATATAATATAATATAATGTAATATAATATAATATAATATAATATAATATAATATAATATAATATAATATAATATAATATAATATAATATAATATAATATAATATAATATAATATAATATAATATTTTATAATATAATATAATATAATATAATATAATATAATATAATATAATATAATATAATATAATATAATATAATATAATATAATATAATAAAATATAATATAATATAATATAATATAATATAATATAATATAATATAATATAATATAATATAATATAATATAATATAATATAATATAATATAATATAATATAATATAATATAATATAATATAATATAATATAATATAATATAATATAATATAATATAATATAAAATAATATAACATAATATAATATAATATAATATAATATAATATAATATAATATATATAATATAATATAATATAATATAATATAATATAATATAATATTTTATAATATAATATAATATAATATAATATAATATAATATAATATAATATAATATAATATAATATAATATAATATAATATAATATAATATAATATAATATAATATAATATAATATAATATAATATAATATAATATAATATAATATAATATAATGTAATATAATATAATATAATATAATATAATATAATATAATATAATATAATATAATATAATATAATATAATATAATATAATATAATATAATATAATATAATATAATATAATATAATATAATATAATATAATATAATATAATATAATATAATATAATATAATATAATATAATATAATATAATATAATATATGCTGTTGGCTGAAGTAGTAGAACACGAGACTATGAAGCGGAGGGTCGTGAGTTCGAGCCCGCTCTGAGTCATGAAATATTGTGTTGAATTCTTCTGATCAGCATTAGTGCGTGGTTGTGTTAGTTGTTGCCAGCCTGTTTCAATGATGAAGGCATAGTCACTGATCACTGAACATAATTGGCAGCGACTGACACTATCATGTGCTAAAAGCAGAGTAACAGCACCCACCTTCGTCGGCCCTGTAGCAAAAATTAGCCGGCGAAGTAAAAGGTTGAAATAGCTACAAAAAAAAAAAAAAAAAAAAAAAAAAAACAAAAACTGTCTATCTTCTCATCTTTCCTAATCTGTCTCGTCAATACTATCCCCTCGTTTTCAGTTCCGGCGCAATGCATTGCATATATAGGGGTCATCCCCTGAGTGCTGGTCCTACTCCTAAAAAAAAAAAAAAAAAATATAATATAATATAATATAATATAATATAATATAATATAATATAATATAATATAATATAATATAATATAATATATTGTAATATAATATAATATAATATAATATAATATAATATAATATAATATAATATAATATAATATAATATAATATAATATAATATATTGTAATATAATATAATATAATATAATATAATATAATATAATATAATATAATATAATATAATATAATATAATATAATATAATATAATATAATATAATATAATATAATATAATATAATATAATATAATATAATATAATATAATATAATATAATATAATATAATATAATATGTTATATATTTGGGTATTTGTTGTTTTACACAAAATTTTTCAATATTATTCGTGCTGATTCCTTTACCAAATTTTCTAAAAAGTTCAAAATTGATTTTTAAGAAGTTTTAGCTAGTTCCTACTCGTATTTCACTGGAGCTAGTGCAGATAATCAGGGAACCTTTATCCTAATTTTCTTTTTATTTTACGGCTCCAAGTTTAACGCGGTGAACCATCTTAAACATAAAAATATATAATTTTTCTAACAAACTTATAAAAAAAGACTTTAATTGTATTGCTTTTAGAGGTTGGTTTAGTTCTTGTTATGGGAACTTTTTTCCCTCTGGGCCGATTCAGCATATTTACGAACTTGCGCTTCAAGGTATATTTACACCAAGTGTCAAGGGTTTGGCTATTTTCGTTTGGACTGAATCGTGATTCCCACAGACGGACGAATGGACAGACGCACATTCCTAGATCGTCTTAGATTTTATCACTGATCAATAACAATAAATAATAAAATAGATAGTTGTGATACTCACAGATCAATACTCCGACGTAAATTCGGAAAAGTTTAAACAATTTTTAAAACCATTTTGGAGTCAAGCACAGAGTTGCTTAAGTCAATGCAGCGTCTCTACCTATATCAGCTGCAGAGCTACCGGGGTGAAAGTTGGCAGCTTCTGGCTTTAAAAATTTTGTGTGACTTCGAGATATTCCACTTTTAAATTAAAACATCGGCATGTATTATATTCCAAAATGGCCAAGGAAACGTCAATTCTCTACGCCACCAAACCATGATTTGGATTTGGTCTGAGGAAAATGGCCCCACAAGCCGGCCAAACAATTCATTTTACCGTTTTACCGTCTTCAATTGGCCACTTCGTTCTTGTGATTTAACGCCGCTGGTTTGTTTTCTCTGACCCATTTGTAAGACGGGGCTTACGTGAACAAACCACAAACAACTGACGCTCTGAAATATGAGATTCGGTGCTGCATTGACGAAGTAAGAAAAAAAAATGTATTTGAAAATTTTGTGAAAAGAGCGGATGTCTGCCAACGTGATAGATTTAAATTGGTATCCATAAAACTGAATTTGTCAAATTGTGTTTTAAAGTCAATTTACTTCCTAGCCCCAAATTTACGTACCCTTTAAGTGGCACTTAGAGATGGGAATTTTTAATATATGGTAATAAATTTTCAAAGACTTTTAAATGACACCATTATTCGACATTCACTTATTTATTAGTTGTTTGTGAAAACGTATCCTATAAGCCATAATCGTTTTCATTACACAACCCAAATGCTACCTACATATAAAAGCTCTTAAAGTAATAATAATGTTTCTATAATGTTTTTTCAAATTTAAGCTATGGCTTGAGCTACCAATAATAAAATTGGAAAACGTTCACATGTACTTAAGTATAAAATTCAAACCAAAAAAGTTTGACTTAGGTATGATGGAACAAAAAATTCAGAAAAATGGGACATGAAGAAAAATAATCAAACGGTAACACGGGTATTATAACAATAACTTTGTGTAAATATTGTGCGACAAACACAATACACATGAGCACTGATGATGAAAGGGTTGCGTCTTTCGAAAACAGCTGTTCTGCTCTGCTGTGTAAGTTGAATAAAAAAAAATAAAAAAAAAACTGATGTTGACTTGCCTTTGTGCCTTGGAATATTTATCATGTCTTTCTGAGATTTAAATTAAAATTTCGAACAATTAACCTATAGAATCTTAATTCAATTTAATATAATAATGTTTCTAGTTTTACGTTACCCAATATAGAAAATCTGTTGTTGGTTTATTATTTATCGAATTAAATTTTTTTATTAAAAATTATGAAGTTACTACTATTTGTCAGTCTTTCTGTAGCAGGCGTGAAACTCACACTTTCGTTTTCCCAATGGTGTTCAAAAATAACAGTGAAGATGTATTGGTGAGAGATTTTGCCCAGCAAACATAATGTCAAACGCTTAAAATGAGAAAAAAATACAGAGTTTTTGTCATATATAAACAACTTATTAAGTGAATGTAATATTACTTTTAAGAAAAAAAATATCGTAAATAGCAGTTATCAATATCAAAAAATAGAACCAGTCTTTTATGTAAGACTAAAACTTGTGTCATTGCTCATTATAATTTGTAAAATCGCTTTGAAAACTTTAAATTAAACATACCATTTTAATACATGACAATTGCGAATTAATAAAATATTTTTTGAATTCAAAGAAGTTATTTTCTTTCGCTCCTTGGAACAAACATTTTCATGTCTGAACAAATTTGTTCACATAAGTAAGTAGTGGAAAAAAATGATAAATATTTTAAATAAATTTTTTTGAGCTGGGGACATATTGCAACATCTAAATTTTTTCAAAACTCCGGACTACTAATTTTATCGAAATCTTTTTCTTCAGATCTAATTCAATTTCGACTTTAGTTTTCGTGTTCAATTGTAATTGAATCGCTAGTGTTAGCTATGCTTCGTCCCACAAGAACCAACAACAATGCTTAATAAATTTCTGAAATAAAATGACAGGGACCATCGGCATGTGTTCTCATCGCTTGCTCAACGAGCACTGAATGAAAATTTTTATAAGAGCATAACAAATGTGTGTAAATGTTTTAAACAATTGTTCTATGGGCTGAACACCACTATATCAGACATGACCAGACCAATTTCGCTCACTTATACATAAATGAGTCAAACAGAAAGCACAATGGGACATACCTATTAATTTGGTTGTTTTTCTATATATGATTCAGTTGTCGCTGAAACAGCGAGGAATGTACATGTGGGGCGAAGATTTGTATGTTTTTTTTTTAAATATGATGTTAAAAAATGTTCCCTATTTTTGTATATTCTATATTGAAAAAAAAATTTATAGAATTATTTTTGTAAACGTAATCGTTGTATGTACAAGATTTTTGTAAATAAACTTAAATGATTTTTTTAAGATTTTTTTCTATAGAACACATCATTTCTTGTGTAAAAATATTTGTTAGAAGTGTCTTTTCCTTAGAAAAACCTATTTTTCTATAGAGAAAGGTATTTTAAGTTAGGAAAATTTATGCTTATTAGAAGCACATCATTTTTTATGGAAGATTTTTTTTTATAAAATAGTATATTTTTCTATAGAAAAACGCATTTATTCATTTTAATTCTTTAGCATACAATACTATTTCATACAACGTACTGAATATCTCCCATTGTACATAAGCAAAATGAGAAACAAATTGAAAAAAAATTATTCTCACAAAAGAATAAATAAAAGAGAATAAGAATAAGTGTGACTTGTGGGAAATACGTTCTTTCTACTGAGCATGCCTGGTCTATACCAGAGGTGAACGAGATAAATCTAATGTTGTGTAGGTGAGCGAAATAGATAAGCACACAGGCAGAAAGAAATTTGCAGTTACTAATTTATTTGTTTTATTTAGTCGTCGCTGAAACAGCACGAAAAGAACGTGTTAGGCGGAGTGCAGCTTTTTTTCAAAATATGATTTAAAAAGTATAAAGTAAACACATTAATGAAAGTAATTCTTATATGAAATTTTTTTATGAAAGAATTTATTTTCCCCAAAAATTTTGTCTATTTATGGAAAGCAGATATACCTACGTTAAGTAATTAATTATGTTTTAAAATTTTTTTATAACTTTAAAATTTCCTTGAAATTTTTGATCTTTTTCCTTCAACTTTATGTCATAAATGCTTTTCATACAGAATACATAATAAATTTCTCGCAGTGGTTTTGAGAAAAATGAGTATTTTATATATTGAGATTTGCAAAAATTTGCTTCGTGATGTTCAGCAATGTTAAGAACAACAACAAACCGCATACACTAACTAAATACGTTAACCAGTGATGTCAAATACGATTGCGTTGATGCGATCACTCCTAGCTGTTACATTCCCAGCGGGAAAAATGTGCGGTTGCGAGGCCCAACTAATGGCCTTTTCTAAGAGTATCCTTTTATTTACCAATAATATCTTCTATATTTATATTGCAGTTTCGTAACAACAAAACATTTTTTAGGATTGAGGATTTTAACTTATTGCGTTGTTTTGAGCAAATGTATTTCAAATCGGAAAATAAATGTTCGCAAAGGTATGTTGAAGGGAAAAGCGACATACATTTAAAGGAACTTATTTTTTAACACAGAATATAGTGCACCGTCTAAATTTTTCCAGAACTCAATATTATTTTCCCTATCTGGAGGATTAAATTCGCTCCTAAGTATGATTAGTTTTTAAGCTGAAAATTTGGTTAGTTTATATACAATAAACAATTTTCCCAAAAAGCCTTACTTATGAATTCATTTAAAAGATACTCTAAGAAATTTTCGAAAAGATGTACCTACATACAGTGGCTCCAACTTATTTCAAACCTCTTATATATATATATATATATATATATATATATATAAATATATTACTTCTGTTTATAGGCCTCAAAACAGGACTTGCAATACTTCCCGCTGAATGAGAGGGTTTCTCAGAAAACAATTATATTTTACGCTCTCAAAATAAAATAGCGTAAGCGTACATGTGAGTTTTGTATCCACAATTGTGTATGACGCTGACGTCACTGACGTAAACGTACTATAAGCAAGCATGCATATACCAACAACAACAACAATCGCTCACATACTTTGTAAACAAACAAAACAAATAAGCAAACAGCACACAATGCATTGTGTTAGCATGCAGATGCAAGACTTCTCAGGCAATTAATAATCTGATCAGCATAAGTGATGAGGTATTGAGCACAAAAATGTAGTAACTAATTGGAATACGATTCTTTCCTTAGTAGATGTAGCTTTGCATGAGTAATAATAGCATTTAACCGAACAATATCCGAAACAATCAATAGCTAGTGTACGGTCGAATGGAATCGATAAACCTTTATTTTACAATAGTAACAAGTCCAATTACAACAAAAACAAAAGGTATGGATTAACAAATCAAACATTAATTTATAATTAATTTTGTAATGAGTTAGGATGTAAAATTATATAATTTTTTACGACATCAATACTTTTGTTGAAATCGATATAAAGTCTATTAAAATCATTGAAAATTTTCCGAAAGGGATCGAAGTTACTATAGTTTGTAGTGTAAAACTTAATACTCAAGAAGCTATAACACCTTGTTGGACAATTGGGTATATTCAAGTTTATTTTGCTCAGGAGAAATTGAGATGTAATACAGCCGTTTATAAATTCCAGCAGAAAGGTAACATTTAGCATTTGCCGACGGATCCTTAAGGTTGATAGCTTAATAAGTCTTAGGCGTCTCTCGTAAGATGGTATTTTTATATTAGAGTTCCAAAGAAGACCAGGAAGACAAAATAATACGCATTTAACTTGTACTGACTCTATTTGATTTGAGTGTGGAAGATATTTGGGGTCCCATACAACAGACCCGTATTCAAGTATTGGGCAACCTAAAGCAGCAAATAATATCTAGGTTGCGTAAGGGTCAGAAAACTCTTCAGCCCAGCGTTTAATAAAACACCAGTAGCTTTATTAATCGTCAAGTTTATATGGCACCTGAAGTCTAGTTTGTTATCTAAAATAACACCCTTGTCATTTAATGAATCCACTAGGTCAAGAACAACATTATTCATTTTATAGAGTCCATTGATTGGAGTTGTTCTTGAGAAAATAATATATTTGTACTTGTTCACATTTAGTTGCATTCAATTATTAACGCACCAAGTGGTTAAGTGTATAATGTCAGCTTGGAGAAGTAATTGTTGCTCAATAGTGTTAAACGATAAGAATATCTTTACAAAATCTGCATACATTAGTATATTTGAGTTTTCAACAACGGAGGGAAGATCATTAATAAATAAAGTAAATAAAAGTCGGCCCAGATAACTACCCTGAGGCACACCTGATATAACATTTATATCAATAGAGAGCATATTCCGGAACTTGACACACTGCATTCTGTTCTTCAAATGAGATTCAATGCATTTTATTAGCGACGTTCCAAATCCAATTCGATCAAGCTTATGAATGGGTAAGTTGTGATTCACCTTATCAAAGGCCTTACTAAAATCAAAATGGATAACATCTGTTTGTTTGCCAGCGACGAGTCCATTGCTACCTAAGGTTGATAATTCTAAGAGATTCGTAATAGTTTTGACCTTTACAGAATCCATGCTGCGCAGAAGAAAGGATAGACTTAGCTTGATAAGACAATGTATCGCATAAGTGTTGCTCCAACAACTTTGGTATAGCGTTCAGTTTAGCTATACCTCTATAACTTGATATATCAGTTTTAGATCCAGATTTGAACAGCGGCATGATGAACGATTTCTTACAAATTGGAGGAAAATAACTCAATTTGAGTGATTTGTTGAATAAAGAAGTTAATGGACTGCTCAGTAAATGAGTACAGTATTTTAAAGTACTACTAGGAATATCATCAGGACCGGAAACATACCAAAGTTTTAGATTTTTCATGTCAGTCAAAACAGTTTGCTGCTCAATAGAGGGTACATTAAAATTCACTGATTTAGGGATATGGTAAGAATACTGCTCGATACTGCTTAGCGTAGACGATGAATAGGTTGATGCAAAAAAGTCAGCAAACATATTACTTATAACTTTATCATCTGAAGACTCACAATCTTTAAATTTCATAAAAGAAGGGAAATCTGGCACACGCTTTTTCGAATTAACAAACTTAAAAAAAGATTTGAGATAATTTTTTAAATTATTTTTTACTTTGTTTAAATAAGCACTATAAGCCAGTTGATTAGTAATGGTATATCCAGATCTTGCCGAGGACTACATGGAATAATTTAGTTGAAATGCATTTTGTTTGTACCTTTTAAATAGTCTACTGTTTTGGTTTTTAAGTTTCGAAAGTTGTTTAATGTCCCAAGGTTAACCATGAAGGAGCACAGGTAGTACTCTGTGTATTGAAGATAGGAAGCATATGTGCAGTATCCGGTAAAATTTATCGATACTTTTGTCTAAATCATTGCCATGAGATAATTCATTTAACCAGTCGATTTGAGAGAGTTAACGATAATGTTTAGTGTAATTTGTTGATGTAAAACGAAAAATTTATTTTGTAGAGATGTATATGACCGACGAAGAGGTTGGTAGAGTTAATTCAATCGTACGAGGTTACCTATCTTGAGGATTTGAAAGCGGGGAATGTTGCGAGATCGAAAAGTCTTACGGTTCGTTAACAAATACAAGGTCTAACAATTTATTAGAACTTGGGGCTTATTTTTATAAAATAATAACTTCAAATAGCCATATATTTATTATTTTGATGGATATCCTCTGGGTATATTCTTTAGGATAACAATTAAAAATTAATTATAATATTTTAACAATAAATAATTTTTAATTGTTATCCTGAAGGAGATATCCGGAGCATATCTAAATATCGATAAAAATAATAAATAAATAGCTGTTTGAAGTTATTATTTTATAAAAATAAGCCTCAGCTCAATATTGTTACTTAAAATAAATAATCAAAAGCTGAAAAATTAGACATATATATAACTTATTAGAAGTATTTGTGAGGCAGTTGATTTGAAAAAGGCAGCACTCCAGTAAACTATTAATGGAATACTGTGATAACTTCGAAGATTAAGGAGGTGTCAAATAATTACAATTAGGCACAGATTTCCAGGATACATTTAGCATATTAAAATTTCCCTGCACAAGTATAAAATTGTAACGACATGTTTCCGCTGGTTGCTGGGATATAGCTCAGCGGCGTCCAGGGTCAGTTACATAAATTTGTTGATTCCAGGGAGAAGTCTCGATGGCCAAGTAAAACACTAAGATTCAACTATAAGCGTTTATTGAGCGATAGTAAACTTTATGCTTCAGAGGCTAGTTCTTGGCGACGTGGTAAAGGAAGCAATTTCAGTAGCAACCGTATGTGGTCAAAGTGACCAATGCGAACGTGAGATAAAACGCTGTGGGAAAAGAAAACATCCAACCAGGTTAACAATACTGTCGCTTAGGTTGTCGTTCACCCCTACCATACTTTAGTGGATTACAAGAATATGCCTACAGGTTAACAGTACTGTCGCTTAGTAGACAAATTCTTTAATCGCCTTCGGACACTAAAACTAACCGAAATAATTAATATTTAATATCAAGACCAAACAACTTACCTGCACGCCGGCTGCCCAGGAACTAAGAACTCTGTTTGTCATTACTGCGCCTAATATAGGCTGGCACAGCTTACATACATGAGCGTGGGTATGTATTTACATGCGCCTTACAATGTTTGTGCTTAGCATATACATGATATTATCATATACATACATCAATATATACTTACATGTGTACATGGCAAATGTACGCGATTGATGATGAAAAGCACAGCATAACAAATGGAATGCAGCAGCATCGTTGTGCGTGTGTTTATGAACAAATTGAATGTGAAAACAAGTTTTCGTACGGTAGATCGCTGTGCATGTACATATGTACGTGTGTAAATTGTTATGAATAATACCGCCAATTTGAATATTGTACTTATTAGGCAAAGCACAATATAGTATACAAAAATTCTAATACAATTCAGTCCGTTTGTAAAAGTAAATAATATAAACAAGCGGGTAATAAAATATAAAAAAGTAATAATATGCTTACATGAGAGCAAAAACAAGCGTGCGCCTTTTGCTTGTTTCATCACCCCCTCTCATACGGGTTGGGGTCATTACTTTAACTTCCATACCCTTACGAGATTGACACCCGAAATTGGTGGCCCTCGTTTATGGTGATGAGACGGATCTGTTGGAACCACTGTCGCTGCCTCAGCTTTTCGGCAATGAATAGCTGCACGTCCAGGGGAATCTGTTCCGGAGGGAACACCACAGGACTGCTGGGTTGACGTGGTGGTCTGTCGCGATGGAACACGTCTTTGGTGTTGTCCTCATCATTGGTCTCTCGGGGAAAGTACTGATCGAGTTAATGGTTTACCATGGCGTAGTCGGCGAATTTTTGGGATCCTTCAACACCTTAGCTTTCAGCTGCTCTAGCCATGAATATGATGTGGCAGCTCTGACTTGCACAAGTTAGGCCACAGCCACTGGTTGTCGTGACAGGACATCGGAGACCACGTTATTCTTACCTTTCCGAAGGAAAAGTGATTGAGTCAACTTTTCCTTGATCGCTTGAAACGCTTGCTGTTGCTCGTTCCCACATTTCCAATGCCGTCCCTTCTACAACAGCATGGTGACTCCTAAGAATCGGTGCACTTCTTTAACATTATTGGGGGGTTGCATTTTGGTAATAGCCGCATTCTTATCGGGATCGGTTTTAATACCTTCTTGGGTGGCAACGGGTCCGAGATACTTGGATTCTGCTGCAAAGAACTTAGCCTTCGACCTCCACCTTGCGCCTATGCACAACTAATCCCGCACAGTGGATGCTGGTATCGAATAGTTTGAGGAAGTCAAGCCGCAGTATAATATCTTCGGTGGCGTTTTCCATCACCAGGAACTCACACGTGGCCGTCTTCTTATCCAAGATCACTGCTATTCTCAGGGATCGTGATATGACCGCATTGGACCCAGCTGCCGGATGCGTTTCTTTATTAGCTGTGGGTGTATGAAACTTCTTGTGGCTCCCGTCTCCAACGTCGCTGCAGCTAGCTGGTTTTCAATGAGGATCATAGCCTTTAGCTTGTTCTCCTCCCATACGAGCTGCGTCGGATTTGGCTGTTGATTTGCGGTGGTTGGATGTCTCGGTTTCCGACGGGCACGCTTTCGAGAGGTAGATTTCTCTACCATCAATCGATAGTGCTCTCCTCTACCCGGGTTGGATGTGTTAGGGATACCCTCGGGTTCGTCGAAAAGTGCGAGCAGATCATCCAGCGTGGTAAAGTCACGGCGACGTATAAACCACTGTTAGTCTGGCTGTGAGTTCCGGAAGATCCGTTCAAGTTTCTGGTCTTCGGACATGTTGGTGTGTCGCATGAGATTTTGGAGCGCTAGCACGTAGTCCTTAAATGTTCACATCCAATAGCAACATAAACAATAGCAAACAAGGGTCAACATTATCAACACACATATTGTTGATAACACATAGCAGACAAAGGTCACCATTATCAACACACATTTCGTTGATAACACATAGCAGACAAAGGTCAACACTATCAACACACATTTTGGGAAACCCAACATAACCAGAAGATATTTGATCTTACATATTTTTCAAACAAAGAAATAAGTATTTTCATAAATAAGAATTTCATCTTATTATAAATTGTTAAGTAACATTTGTAAATTTGTCTTTAGAATATTACTAATAAAGAAGCACACATTTCGGTGTAGCTAAAAAATTAAAATATATTTTTTTGATTCATTCCTTAGCCAAGGAATTAACTGGGGCTCAACCGGGATACAAGCGAAATAATCTTGTATTCCCAGCCAAACAAAAATCCACGATCCGGAAGAAGGATAAAATAATAATTCCTGAAATATTGGAAAAAAATTAAATAATAGTTCCTGAAATATTGGAAAAAATAAAATAATAATTCCTGAAATATTGGAAAAAATAGAAGAATAAAAACGAAGTTCGTGAAAAGTGAAAGCGCAAGTTCGGAAAATAAAAAATTATCAAAATTAAATTCTTTAAACTGGATTCTCGGAAGAAACGTCAACAAATATTTAATTTATTCCAAGCAATAAACGAAGATTTCAATATGACTGAAGCTACAACACCCCAAGCTCACATTGATGTGCTAACTGAGCAATAAAAGGCTCTGAAAACAGACTTCGAAGTCATAAAAAGTCAAACACCCTCAGCTATAACCACTATGCCAACAATGCCCGCACTAAAACCTCAACTATCTCTTCCCAATCAAATAAACATGGAAACTTTTAAATGTTTACCAACGTTCGATGGAACGGAAGGCGAAAACAATCCATGGAGAAATCAGGTATGGACTCAGATGGACAATATCAAACAATTTATAAAAAGCCCAGAATATTACAATTGTGTATGCATAATTCGTGCAAAAATTACAGGAGCTGCATCAAAGGTTCTGTCAGTTAATGGAACCGAATTCAACTTTTATGCAATCATAAATCGATTAGATTACCCCTATTCGGATAAAAGACCATTGTACTTACTGAGGAACAATATGCTAAAGATCACACAAGGAAGTAAGTCATTAACCGAATATCATGATGAGATTCATCAAGCTTTGCCTCTCATACAACAAAAAATTTAAACGGCAGACGAAGGAATGAGGGCAGCGCGATTATCAGATATAAATAATGATGAATTACGTACCTTCATCATGGGTTTACGCAGCAGCTACACAAAAGGAATCTTGTACGCAAATAACCCTAAGAGTCTTGGGGAGGCATATGCCATTGCCTGTACAATATACCATGACAACCAGGACATTCATTTCGAGAATACAACCATAAGTCGACAATAATATCATAATAAACAACTACTTACACATCACCAAAGTAACGAACATCACCAACTAAGACCAGCATATCAGGTTCGGCAACAACATTATAATCATCCAGCATCACAACGAAATTACGTCGAGCCAATGGAAGTCGACAACTCAGCGAAATATAGAAGGCCTACAAACTTCCCAGAACAACAATTATGGAGTAGTAATAATCCCCCACAAAACAAAGCAACACATCACAATCCGTTCCGTAATAACAACTAAATGCCTGGAAAGAGAGGAAGGACTCCTTCATATAACTTCAGCACAAATAAAGTTCAGCGTGTACATCAAACACATGACGAGGATCTTCAGTCCATCCAACCTCAAAACCGAAGACGATTTTGAAACTGGAAGTGTTTTTTTAGGCGAATGAATGATCTACCACGCCTACAACGAACTTGTAGAGAAACATGTAGATCAATAAATATTTTAATAGATACAGGGGCCATAAATAATTATATCAGTACTAGTTGTAAGACAGAGCAATCCATGGAAATGAAACTTATAAAAGTTAAAACAGTTAATGGATATTCCATGATAAACAAAAAAAAAAGTAATTACTGTTTTAAACCACAATTAAACTTTTCACGAAACTGAAGCACTTCAAGAATTCGACATGCTTCTTGGTGAGCATGGTCTACGAATGATAAAAGCAGAAATTAATCTCTTTGATTACAGTTTAAAATATAAATACAAAAAAAATAAATAAAAAGTAATGAACAGAAAATAAATTATACAATAAATAATGAGGCATATAGGGTAGATATTGAAAGGATCATGCAGAAAAATAACGCGACTACTGAAAAATTACCATTTACTACAACAATTCAAGCATCTATTAGGACAAAGTCAGAAGATCCTAGTTATGTAAAGCAATATCCTTATCCAATATCAAATAACGAGATCATTAATAACGAAATAAATAAACTTTTGGATAATGAAATCATACAGCCAAGTAGGACAATTCCCCCATTTGGACTGTCGCAAAAAACGGTACCGATGATCAAGGTAAACCCAAAAGTCGAATGGTAGTTGATTTTCAGAAGCTAAAAGCTCAGACATTTACCGACCGTTACCCAATTCCTGATGTTGGAATGACAATCCAGAACTTAGGCAAAGCTAAAGTATTCACTACATTAGACTTAGAATCAGGATTTCATCAAATTCTTATAAAAGAATCAGACAGAGAAAAAACGGAATTCAGTGAAATAGCCCAAAGTATGAATTCTTAAGGATGCCTTTTGGGCTTAAAAACGCTCCTTCAATTTTTCAAAGATGCGCAGATGATATTCTCCGTTCACACATAGGAAAATTTGCGTACGTCTACATAAACGATGTATTAATATATTGTTACAAAGTTCAGACGTAGATTTAAATATAACGACAATGAGGCTATATGTACTTGGCAGCACTGCCACTCATCTCTAGTTGTTAAAATGTTACAACCCTGGTCAACACAATGCAGATAATATTTGAATTAATGGAAATGAAATTTTCCGGATACATCGTCGAGAATATACAAGATCATTCGAGGCTGTGCAATAATAAGTGTAAATAACAACACCGAAAAACTTGGCAACATCAATGCTAAGAAATGATGATGTTATTCTTAATGATCTTGTACGCAAGTATTCGCTGCTAATAAAAGCTAAACATGTACACAAATATATACAGCAACATACACACAAATATACACAGCAACATAAACACATAGCACAAGAAGAAACAAAACTACGCAACACAGAACACTCATACATACAACCACACATAGTTACAATAAGCAAAATACACAAGACAGCATTGTTATATATACAAACATACGAATATAGCTGCATGTTAAGTAAAGCACAGCCAATAACAACCATAACCAGATGCTTCACGAAGTTACCAGACGATGTAACTTTGCTATATAAAGTCGCTGCCAGAGATCATCGGGATTACGGTAATTTTAAATCTAGACGTGTTAACATCGCTAAGTGTTTAGAAGTACAAATGGGTTAGGTTAGGTTTAAAATAGGGGCATAAGCATCCCAATCCGTCCTGGATTATACTTAGGCCTCATAGGCCTGTTGTGCGCTCTATAATAAGGAGTTCCCATTTCCCCACCGATACCATGGAAACCTCTGAGTTTGATTACGTCAAGAACCTAGTTTCTTCAATGTACTTCCTTAAGTCTTTCCAATCAGAGCCCCTAAGAAATTCCATCTCCTGTACAATCTCCTGATTAAATGTTCGTCTTCTGCCTTGGCTAAACGCTGGACAGTAACACAAGTAGTGCTCCAGTGTCTCGTCCTCTTCCTGGCAGGCACTGCATGCTATATCGCCAGCGATATCCATTCGTGCCAGGTGAGTCCTTAACTCTGCATGTCCTGTTATTAAATAAACCAACCTCCTTAGTGCTGGCCTACTCAATGTTAGGACCTCCTTTGTCCTCCTACCATCTGGGTCCCCCCATAGAATTCTATTCACCCTACCTACGGTAGAGTGCTGCCAATTATTCTATAGCCCATCGCTTTAGTTCGTTCTTAAAAACTTGAAATGCCTTCGAACTATCCAGTGTGATGTTCGCCATTAATGCTCCCATCTTTGCTAGCCTATCTGCCTCAATATTTCCAGGTATCCCCTGATGCCCTGGGATCCATATTATCTCTATGCCCCCACAGTGCGTGTATAAGTTAATCTCATCTTTGAACTGTAGTACATACCGAGATTGAACCACATGATTTCTCAGGGCCTCCATGACCTTCCTACTATCCGTGAATATACGTACCGGTAGTCTGTTATCGATTTCCTTCAACCATTTTAACCCTTCCGCAATAGCCACGATCTCACTCTAAAATACAGTGCTATGATCCGGCAGGCGGAAGTATTTGCGAAAGTTGCGACCCGTGTCACAGAAACCTCCACCCGATCGGTCACCAATCCTCGACCCGTCCGTGTATAGGCTAGTTATGGGGTTCACTGTACCTACACCCTCCCACTCCATACCTTCCGATATTATGGTGGTGCAGTGTGATTGTACATATCTAATAGGGATCCTATCGCACGTAACCGTGCGAATGTTGTTCCCTGGTAAGACGTGTACTATACTCTGGTGTTTGGTTGTGTGTTCTCTAGCCAGCCACTCACCCATCACCACCAATCTCGTAGCAGCCAGAGCTGCTTCGTATTTAACCTGTATATCAATAGGCAGTATTGATAGAGTATTTTCCATCGCCTTAGTTGATGTGGTTCTTATCGCGCCACAGATGCCGATACAGCACTGTCTTTGTATTTTTTGAAGATGTTTGACATTAACCTTCCTCTCCAAGGATGTCCACCATACTAACGAGGCGTACGCCACAATTGGTCTTACCACACTCGTATAGAGCCAGTGTACCATCTTCGGGCTCATTCGCCATTTGGACCCGATTGCCCTTCTGCAATATGTCCAGACTAATTGGGTCTTGATCACCCTACTTTCTATGTGGTCCTTCTAGGATAACCTCCAGTTGAGTGTCACTCCTAGATATTTGAGCTTTTTATTAATTTGTATCGTCCTATCTCGAAAAACCGGTGATTCCAAATGTACAATATTCCGTTTCCTTGTAAACATACAAATTTCTGTCTTCTTTGGGTTGACATTGAGGCCCCTTTGTGTAGCCCAGTTATATGCTAAATTCAGGGCCTCTATTGCTCTTCCGCAAAGAACCCTAGGATTGTTTCCCCTTATCAGTATCGCTACATCGTCTGCATAGCAGAGGGGAGCAAATCCTTCCTGGCATAATGTCTTCAGTAGGGTATTTATGGTCACCCTCCACAGCAAGGGAGACAATATTCGTCCCTGTGGCGTTCCGCAACACACATTCCCCCCTAAACTTGTGTCGTTAACCTCGCAACTTATCTTCCTGTTCCTTAGCATATGACTGATCCATGCAGTCATTCTCTGGTTCAAGTCAAAGTTAAACAGCCTTCTGACACGGCCTCGAGGTCGATATATTATTGAAAGCCCCCTCTGTATCGATAAATACAGCCATGGTGTACATACCCAAATCGAAGATTCTCTCTATATGATGTACAACCTCTTGTAGGGCCGTCTCAACAGACCTGCCCTTAATATAAGCGTGTTGTTTAAATTTCAGTATATCGTGCGGTATACTTTCCTTCAACATTGTATCCACAATTCGTTCCAATGGTTTTGAAATGAAGACAACTCTGGCCTCCCTCCATGCCAGGGGAGTATATGCATTTTTAAGACAGATTGTGAAGATATTAGCCAACATATCCTCTATCAGGTCCATACTTCTCTGAAGAAGAGCCGGGAAAATACCATTAGGCCCTGCTGCTTTATAAGGCGAAAAGTTCTTCACCGCTCTACATACCATTTGAGTATCTATTATTATCCTTAGATTCTCCATATTCCTCAGGGGGTGTACCGCTTCCGGACGGGTCTCCTGCATCCATAAGAAATCCTACTAACTCCTCCATCGTCTCTGCCCTCCGAGTCAACAAGTGTCTCAGGTTGACGGAAGTTTCTTTATTTTGGAAGCCTCACTAACGCTGTCCACCTGTTCGCAGAAAAGCTTCCATGATTCGCGTTTGGCATCCCTTATTTTTTTACTGTAGACGTTAAGTTTACCTTTATATTCTTCCCAGTATATATCGAGTCCCTTCCTACGGGCCCTATTAAAGAGCCTTCTGGTTTCTCTCCTGAGATTTATAAGTTGACCCGTCATCCAGGGTTTTTCCTTTGGGTTTCGCCTATTTCTGAGTGGACAACTGTCCTCAAAGGATTCCCTAATATCAGTACTTAGTCTATCTATCTCTGAATCTATGTGCCCTACAGTATCTACTGGTGGTGGATAGTTCTCGAGTTTGTTTTGTAAACTAGACCTAAATTTTGACCAGTCTGTCTTGGCCCTATTCCTAAATGGTATGGGGTTAGGATCAGGATGGTAAAGTCATGAAAATATAGCGATGATCCGAGAAGGAATGCAATTCCGACATGTGCCAATTGATTATTTCATCAATTAAGATTTCTGAGCATATAGTGATGTCAATAACCTCTTCCCTAATTCTGTTAATGAAAGTTGGTTCATTGCCAGTATTTACTGTGAAGAGGTTATTTGCCATTAAATATTCGAATAACGCATCACTTCTATTGTTGCAATTAGTGCTACCCCAAGAAAGATGATGCGAGTTGGCATCACAGCCTATTAATATATTCCTATCTTTACTCATGGCGGAAGATATGATGCGCCTCAATTCCGATGTTGGTGGAGGTGTCGGGGTATCCGAGAGTAGATACACTGAAGCCATTAGCATGTTTCGACTGCCATATACTAAAGTTGTGGCGTTTGATGTTGATAATTCTGGGGAAAAAAGAAAGTTTAGTCCCTTATGACAAAGTATGCACGCCTTAGGTCTAGCCCCGGTCTTTGCATAAAAAAGTTGATAATTACTGTCGTTCAAACCAGAAACCTTGTTCTTAATTGCCCATGGTTCCTGTATGAACACTACGTGTATCTTACCTTTAGTTATTTGCTCCATCAGGGCTTAAGTCGCCGTCTTACTCCGATGGAGGTTTATCTGCAGCAGCAGCTGCAGATTCCCCTTTTTCTTTAGGTTCCGCCTTGTCCTTTTTGGCTTTCTCAGTCGGGCCTACTGACCAGCCAATGGTAGTCTTCTCGACTTTGAAATATATGGCCGAGGTGGCAAAGAAGGCCTTCCCTTTTTGTTCCTCCAGGTAAGCCATGGACGCTTTGTCCAGACAAACCACGATCAAGGTGCCCTCCTCTCAATCCTCACTGTGGAAGATTTCCCACTTGCTCGCGTCGAGGCCTTTTTTCTGCTTAGTAATATTTGTTATGGCCTCGGTCTTCAGACTTTTATATAAAAGGAAGCCTTTGTTAGGGCTAGGATTTCCGTCTTCTTCACAAGCGAGAGTCTTGCACTTCCCATGGTGCCTTAATGCTATTTATTCGGTTTCGTAGTATCTCCACACAGGAGTCAGATTCCAGTTGCAGAAACATTACGTCCCGAACAAACTTGCTGCTTTCAATGTGAATTTGTGGAACATCCTCATCAGCTGACAATATGTACTACATTCGTTACTGACACTTCGTTTATGACACTTTCCACCTCCTTGTGGTAGTGCAGTGGGATTTTGACTGATTTGCTGATTGAATCTATGACAGCATAGCTCAGCTCTTCTGTCAGTTTCCTGCGCACCACTTTGGCATATGTGGGCAGCTGCTTAGCCTTCATTTCGTCCGGGTTTCTCTTCAGTGATTTAGAAGCTTTCGGAGCTCTTCCAACCATTGAAGATTTCCCTGACGCCTTCGCCTCTTTGGAGGTACTAGCACACGGTGTGGTCCCTACTCCCTTTGAGCCCTCCGAAGAGTTCTCTTTAGGAAGTTCGAACCCATCTCCCGCTACAACCCCTCCCTGCGGGGAGCTTTTTAATTTAAATTTCTTATGGTGGCCAGCAGTGTTCTGCTCCTCCGGCGAGCGAATTCTCTTGCCCTTCTCCGTGGAGATGTGTGTATTGGCTTCACCTTCCTTTGAAGCATCCTGCTGATTCCTCCGTTTTAATTTTCCTGCTTTCTGCCGTTGTGCGCCTGAAAGATTCCTCCTTTTCGTGGTGAATTCGGCTATGCTAGCACTACTTCCTAGACCATCCTATCTACTTCGAAGGACTCTTTGTTTTTTGGATGGGAAGAATCGGAAACCCTGCCCATCTTTTGTGGCTGGGGATGGTTCGCCATCGCCCTTGGCACCGATTCTACCTCTCCTAGGCTTCTTGTAACTTTTGCAACAACGGAGGCCAAGTTGCCCACCCCCGAAGTTGTTTTCATACAGTCACTTGCTGACGACGACTCGGGGCTTGTTTGCTCACCGTCAATAGCCGCCGGTACTGAGTTATTTAAGCTCTACACCGTAACTTTCATATCTTCTAAATTTTTCCCCATAGTAGTTATTATTCGGGTACCACCCTAGCTTGGTTTTGGTTGGTCCGCGAGGGATTCCGTGAATCCCTTAGGTCCGAGGTAGTGCGGACGATCAACATCCATCCCGGGTGTGCTGAAATCCTGTTCACTGATGTGTCCAGTTCCTCAGCACATCCCGAGATGCCAATCGCCCACCCTTCTCCAAACCACCCTATCCGCCACCTGGGAACGCGTCCGATAGGAGCAGATCCAAGCAAACGTCTCCACACGGATAGAAGTACAAATACTCGTGTTAATTAAGAAGTAAATAAAGTGTTGCCGCATTATATTTCTGTATTTTTAATTTGATGCAATTAAACGAATCCTTGAAGGATAAGTAAAAAGCGTTTTTACGAAAAGGTCTAAAAACGTAACAATATTTTTCTTCACCTGAAGAACACATGGGGCACATCCGCACTATAGTTAATGCACTCTACAATGCAAATATGAAAATATCTGATGAAAAATCACATTTCTTTCAGGACTCTTTTGAATACCTAGGACATATAATAAAACATAATAAACTAAGAGTAGTTCCTAATAAAGTGGAAAGAATAAAAAATTACCCCATTCCTACGAATTTAAAAGAACTTAGGGCATTTTTAGGTGAAAAAATTTTATAAATGAATACGGCGCCAAATTAGTGTACAAGCCTGGACATCAGAATATTGTTGCAGACGCTTTATCTCGCCAACAGATAAATAATACATCCAGTTGTTCACAACACTCAACACAAAGTTCACCGACAGAAGTCATCAGAAGAGTTAAGCAACCTCTAAATGCTTTTAGAAATCAAATAATACCGATATTTGATGAGAACAAAATAATTGAAATTGATACACGTACAATTTTCTCAGATAGAGTTAGACATATATTTTTTATATAAAACGAAGAACAAGTTGATAGATAGACTAAAACAAATAGTAAACCCAAGGGTGCAGAATGCATTGAAATTAAATGAAGAAATATTGTTTCATCTACAAGCTGACATTATCGCTACGTTCCCAAATAATTTATTTGTTTTAGCACAAACACAATTAGACTGATTTAGACAGAGAGAAGAAATAATAATACAAATACATAGGAGAGCACATAGAAATTACAAGAATAACACTCAAGAAATAGCATTAACTTACAATTGGTCTAAGATTAGAGAAATGTATAAGAAAGAATGCATAGATTGTAATATTTGCCTACAGAATAAATACGAACGAAGTGTATCGAGAACTTGAAATTATAACAAATACAATAAATTTTGTAAAAAATGGAAACTTTTATTCAGGAACACTGAATATCTAATGAGGGTTTTGACATACCACTAATAAATATTTTAGAGTATTCAAATATCCATGTTTGTTTGTTTAACCAAGCTTTTATTACAATTTATAAATATCGTTTATTGAAAAATATGTGTAAACTATATAAAATATATCCACTAGCATATAAGCATAGAAAATTAGTGTTAGATAAAGAAATTGCTGTTTGTAATAATAATTATACCTCAGTAAATTAAAAACTACATAGGAAATAATATTTGTAAAATTAACGAAGCTAATAATTGTACCATAAATGTATTAGAAAGTATGCCACCACTCACAATTCTGGAGAACGGCTACATCCTTACATATGATAAACATATTTGAAATGGCCAAATGATTAAAGGTCCTAAACTAAAACAATTTAATATTTCAACAAATATAGATACAAAGGATTACTTCAACCACCAGAAGGAAATAAAAGAAGCTATATATGAAAAACACGATGAATAGATGGAAATCCTCCGTATTCTATCTTCAAATTTTAACCATAATATTTCAAATATACTGTCTAATCCCTATAGAATACCATCCCATACAATACACCATTTATTGTATACTTGGAATTGTTGTAGTAATAATTTGTGCAATATTAAGATACTATTATAGAGAAATGAAACAATCAGAAAATAGACTTGTCGAACACATTTACGAAGTGGAATTAGCCAGATCAAGAGCAGAAATGAATCTTGTGTAAAAAAGTGAGGACACTTTGTTTTGAGAAAGAGGGGAGTTAATACATGTTCAATCTTGTCCAAGTTACATTCAATAACAACTTAAACAATAGCAAACAATGGTCAACATTATCAACACACATATTGTTGATAACACATAGCAGACAAAGGTCAACACTATCAACACACATTTTGGGAAACCCAACATAACCAGAAGATATTTTACCTTACATGTTTTTCAAACAAAGAAATAAGTATTTTCATAAATAATAATTTCATCTTATTATAAATAGTTAAGTAACATTTGTAAATTAGTCTTAAGAATATTACTAATAAAGAAGCACACGTTTCGGTGTAGCTAAAAAATTAAAATATATTTTTTGATTCATTCCTTAGCCAAGGAATTAACTCGCACGCTGTGTGCGCATACGGACGTCATCCTCCATCTTCTCAAGGTATCGTGAAAGGAGGAAAAACTTCAGAAAATCTACTCTGAACTGGTGCCAATGACGCCAGTTTTTGTTCTTGTTCCGGTACCATATCAGCGCCTTGTCCCGAAAACACTCACCCAAAACACATAGCACTTGCGTTAGGTCAATGCCACACATCTCCGCTAATTCTTCCACTCGTTCCACAAAACCGATAGGGTCCTTGCCGCCATGGTATTTCAAACCCCATTTCCGAACGAATTCCCCTACCATAATTCGGTCGGGGTTTGCGGGCTCTACACAGAAGTCAGCTCGGAGTGGTGGCTGATGCCGGCCAGACTGTGGCAGGTACGCTGAGGCTAAGGAATGGATTACCTCCAGCCGCGTGTTGATTTTGTAGGGCGAACAGTTTTTCCTACGTGTCTGCCTCGTGGTCGGCGGTGATAAACTGGCTGAAACTTTTCCTCAATTTAACAAAAAAAACATTTTTTTTTCAATGTCGAACAAATTTTCTTAACATAAAAATTTTAAATAATATGTTTCCAAAAATTAATATAAGCAGCGAAAAAAAAATCAATGTAAATCTTTATTCGTTTAGCCACAAAAAAATATATTGTAAATGTCTCAAAATCATAAAAATTCAGTAAAGGCGCATGCAATTTACTTAACTTTTCTGACTAACAGTGTCGCAAAACGACAAATCTCAAGCAAAATCCTTGAAAATTCACTATATGATGCAGATTTTTGTTGTCTATCGAGCTGCGTACTTAAATTTTTTACTTTTCTTTTTTTTTAGTTTTAGCCTAATCTCCGGCTACAATTGCCAAATGCCAATATGTGCGTCGATTCGTGCGAGTTTTCTCTTCTCTAGTTAAACCATTGACAAGACTATTGAAGAAAAAGAATGTATGGAAATGGGATGACGAACAAACACGTGCATTTACAAGTCTTAACCACAGGCTGACTGAAGCGCCGGTGTTATGCTCCCCCGACTCTTAACTACCTTTTTTCCATCAAGCTGATCCCAGCGGCGAAGGAGTAGGTGCCGTCCTATTTCAGAGAAAAAACTAGCAAGAAAGAGTAATGTGTTCGAGGAATGCCCGTCTTGACAATCCGAAGTTTGTCCAAGATGTAATTGAGGCTAATTTATAGACCATCGGTGCGAATTGAGCCTTTTGTACTTTATTTATTTTTAACTAAACAGACACATCGCTGAATTTAATTTCTTTTACCGTATTAAACTGCCGCACGGTGTAATATTTATAATATTATTTTATTAAATTGCACCTTTACTTCATTAAAAATCGAAATCTTCCGTAAATAAAAACCCCAACTTGTTCGATTATTTTTCACAAAAATATGTAATTTTAAAAATATATAGCATATATGTAGTACATTGTAAATAGAATTCGCGATTGTCTGCCGAAATATGAAAGTTTAACAAAATCAAACTACATAAAGATATATGCATATGGATGTTTGTATATTTGTCTCTATAGTCTCAATACTGAGCGTTGTTCATTGTCATACATATGTACGTACATGCATGCGCATAGATTTGTGCGCTGTAAAACTCAAAAACGGTAGCAGCGGCAGTAAATGTAAGAAAATTAAAAGCGTTAGGGGTGATCATAAATTACAAATTAAGAAACAAATAATTACAAAATTAGGGGCAAACATTTAAAGTGACTTAACATGCCCAATTGAAACCCCTGGTTTCAATCAACAGGTAAAATTGCAAGCTTAGCAACGGGACGACGTAGGATGTTGGTAGAAGTCTTCACATCTGCAACTCAAGCATAACCATCTGCACCTGGGACAATATTTGTGACACGACCAATAACCCATTTCATCGGATGGAGATTATCTTCATGTACTACAACTATATCATTGGCCTTCAAGTTTTGTTGAGGTTTTTTCCATCGAGAACGTTGTTGCAACTGAGCCAAATATTTTTATGCCATCTGTCCCAGAAATGAGACTTCACAGCCGTGATTCTTTGCCAATGCTGAATACTCGATATTTCGAAATCTGATTCTTTCATGAATGTGTTTTAAGGGACAGCCAATCAGCAGGTAACAAGGAGTATGTGCCCCTAACGGCTCTTTTTATAATGTACGATTAAAAACTAACGTGGACTTTAGCGCCAAGTTTAGCATACAAAAGTTGTCGTTAAAGTAAACGTTAAGTCTTAACCATACATTGTGAAAATGACCGTAAGTCATTAGGATCTGATGATGTGTATAAAATCGAACGAGAGTTCATTACTGTCTCAATTTCAACTAAAGCTGTCGTCAATTCTTCGAATGTTAGGTTGGCATTTGAAAGCGTTCGAAACAAGTGACCTTCGGCTGTTGTTACGGCTGCCTCCCACAATCCGCCAAAGTATGGGGCTGGTGGATTAGCTTTGATTGAGATCCAACAAAATTTGTTGCATTATCGCTAACTATTTTTGAAGGTACGCTCCTGCGGCCAATAAAAAGTTGGGCCAGCAAAATCGACACCAATAATTTGAAATGAACGAGAGACAGAAACACGCTCTTTTAGAAGATTTCCCATCACTTGCGTAAGTAGTTTAGGTTTGGATCGTGTACAATGGATGCACTGATGTACTATTTTTCCATCAAACTTTTTTTTCTTGGACCAGCACTCAGGGGATGACTCCTACGTATGCGATGCATTGTGCCAGAACTAGGAAAGTTGAAGGAGGATAGAGGAAGTAGTGTCTGTGGACGTTCGATTTGAACCTCCCCAAGTTAAAACTGGCAGGAAAGACCTCTGCTGGAAGTTTGTTCCACATACGGACCGTTCGGCCAAAGAACGAATTCTCTCTGTAATGCGTGGAGGTGTAGGAGATAGAATAGAGCCCTGCGGTACTCCTGAACTCACCTTGAACTCGTTTGATAGACCCTATCGTATAGTGCGGTCTCTGAGGGAGCTCGCTAAAAAACGAGAGAGATCATCACCGACACCAAAAGCAGTCAGTTTTGACAGAAGGGCATCATGCCACACTCTTTCAAATGCTTTTGAGATATCTAGAGCCACCACCTTGCTCTCGCCGAAATTGTGAATGGAATTACACATTTTTTCTGTTAACCGTACGATTCATAACCAGCAAAACTCCTTTAATTTCATAACCAGGTACCCGGGTACCCGAAGTAGGTTGTTTTGCGGTTATTGAAATAAAATAATATTTTCCTGTAAATATTTTTGTTGTTGATTATATTTTGCGTTCTCAACTGTACAAATTTGATATTTGGAAAAAAACTGGTTTCTGTTCGTATATAAGTACCTAAAGCGACACAAGTAGGCAGAAACTGGTTTTATGTAAGGGTTGTTTATTTGCTTATTTTGCTTATTTTCGGTACCTACTTGCTTAATTGCTTTTGAATTAGATAGTAGATGTTCATTTGTGTCGTAAAATTGAAATATGTCATTTGCTTCGCCAGTCTGTGTTGAATATTTGAACAGTGAAGTTGGTGAAAAATGAGCCGCAACGACCGATATTTGTCTACAAGGGAATACTGGAATTTGAGTGATGAAGCAAGAAGCACATATATTCAAAGTTTATTTGAGGAAGCGACTCAAGATGAGGACCTTGAAGTGGACCCTGTGGAAGACCAAAATGAAGGAAATGTGTCCTATACTGGCGAAGTTTCGGAATCAGAGAATGAAGATTTGAATGTTGACAACGCAAACGAAATTGCAGCTGCTATTGACGCACCAGAGGAAATTTTCTTTGATGATGAAAGTGAAGATGATGATATGAAAGAAGATGCACCAACAACAAACCCAGCAGACTACATGACTGCACGTGACGGCACACAATGGCAGCGAATACCACGTAGTTGCCAACAAGTGAGAAGCCACAATATATTCAGAGACCGCTGTGGTCCAGCGCGGATTACTGAAAATATGACGCCTTTGCAGTGTTTCAAATCATACCTCACAGTGGAAATGGTGGATATAATAGTGCGCCACAGAAATAGAAAAGCGCATGCCACATATAATGCGTACAATGAAGCGAATCCCAATAGACGTCAGTTGAAGTGGAAAGACACGACAATCAACGAAATTTATGCGTTCATTGGAATGATTTTGATGGCTGGCACAAATCATTCTAATGACGAAAACGCAAGAGATTTGTGGACGTCACAGGCTCACCCAATATTCCGCGCCACCATGGAAATAAACAGGTTTTTCGATTTGCTGCGTTTTATGCGGTTTGACGACCCCAGAACACGGGTAGAGCGGCAGCGTCAAGACAAAGCGGCGCCAATTCGCGATATTTGGATAATGCTCAAATCTTGCCAGATATTATGTGCCATCAGAATATTTGACCATTGATGAACAATTATATCCATACCGTGGTAGAACCAAATTCACCCAATATATACCCTCGAAGCCAGCAAAATATGGCATAAAAGTATGGTGGATTTGCGATGCCAAAAACTCATATCCACTTCATGGCCAAATATATACTGGCAAACAAGAAACTGGTCGTGAAGTTGGTGTTGGCGAAAGAGTGGTGAGGGATTTAGTTGGGCCATACTACGGTAGCGGACGAAATATAACAATGGATAATTTTTTTACGACGCTGCCGTTGGCTAGGCAACTAAAAGTAGAAAAGCTCAGCATTGTGGGTACACTCCGCCGCAACAAAGCTTACATCCTTGCGGAGATGAAAGAAGACAAAAAAAGACGTTGGTTCAAGTTTATTTGGCTTCTACGACAACGTAGCACTGCTCTCATATAAGCAGCGGAAGTCCAACTCGGTCATCCTTCTTTCTAGTATGCATGATGATGCACAAATTGACGAGAATGCGAAACCAGAAATTATAAATTTTTATAACCAAACAAAAGGTGGGGCGGACGTAATGGACCAAACGCTCCAAGAATACACGACCCAGCGACAAACAAGAAGATGGCCGATGGCATTTTTCTATAACATCATTGATGTGAGCGCATTTGCATCACACATCATATATTATGGATATAATCCAACTGCACGATACACCACGACGCGCAGGAAGAATTTCCTGCGTCAAGTGGCAGAAAAGCTGTGCATTCCTGTTATAGAAAATAGAATTTTAAATTTGCAAAGCGTGCGCCAATTTTCAACAAAAAAATGCAATTGAAAGCATCATCGGAAGGCCGTTGGAGAGTGTGCTTTGTGCTGCAGGTCCGTCAACATCTCTGTCAGCACTTCAAAGGGGCAGAAAAGTACATACGGGCGTGTGCTACATGTGCAACCTTCTTCCAAATAAGCGCAGAAGAAAAACTAGAAAAAATTGCAGCATATGTAGCACGCCGATATGCGATGAGCACGCCATAACAATTACTAAATGCTACAATTGCCACAATAACAACGATAGTGATTCGGATGTATTATAATATAATATATATAAAATATGATAAAATAAATAAAAAAGACATTTATTTCCAATAAAAACAACACAAAAAAAAAACGTTTTTTCATTTACATGTCAGGCATTTACATAGGAATTGCATTAGGGTACCCGGGGACCCGGTGTTTATGGGGGTAAAACATTTAAAATCATTTTTTAAAGAAAATATTGAAAATATTTTGAATTTTTTCGTATTTAAATCTTAGTTTAGCCAAAATCTCTCATGATTCGGAGTTTTATGTCCATATATCAAAAATTATAGGCACAGCAGCACTTTAAAGTCAAAAAAGGTACACGGGTACCCGGTTATGAATCGTAGGGTTAAAGAAGCCTTAAAAGAAGTTGACGCTTATTGCAGTTTGCAGAAGAAGACTAAACAGCATTTGAGCCCTTGGAACATCAAGAATGCTAGATATTATGGAAAAAAAATTATTAAAGAAAATGAAGCAAAATTAAAACATAAAAAAAAAATTTTAATTTTATTCCAACTTTGTAACCTTTTTTGTTTAATAAAACTAATTTAAACTTTTGAAATGAAACAATATTCTAAAAATTACTTTTTATACCATTCCGAAAAACGGACATCTCCAGTTCGCGGACAAAATCTTATCCGACGGTAGGTGTCCGCATATGAGAGTTTTCACTGCATATGATTCTTTCCAGACTATTAAAGAGATTTAATTATCAAAAAAAAAAAAATTGTTTTTGCCATTGCGTCCACAAATAGGTGTAAGCTTCCTAGCTTTGGAACAGTATTTTTATGAATTTCAATACCACTCTATTGAAGTTCATTTCCAACCCGTCAGTTCAAGAATGAAGTCTCTAGCTCTTCTGGGCGCCTTTGAAAATTTCACGTATAGACAGACGGATATCACACATTCATCATCGAATATATATATATATATATATATATATATATATATATATATATATACATATATATATACATTGTATATATATATGTATATATATATACACACACATATATATATATATATATATATATATATATATATTACGGGGTTATGGATTAGTATCGAGGATATTACAAACCTATAATACGGAATTATAAACCTATAAATACACTTTCACTTTTTTATGAAGAATATAAAAATATTACAATTATTTAACAATAAAACGAAACGTTTACATCCTTATTTTCATTATAAACCTATAAATACCCTTTCACTTTTTTATGAAGAATATAAAAATATTAAAATTATTTAACAATAAAACGAAACGTTTATATCTACATATTTTGATCAGTGATGAAATCTAAGACGATCTGAGCATGTTCGTCCGTCCGTCCGTCTGTGGAAATCACGATTCAGTTCAAACGAAAAGTACTAGACTCTTGAAATTCGGTATAAATATATTTTAAAGCTTAGAGCAAGTTAAGTTCGGAGATGGGCTAAATCGGGCAAGAGGGAAAAAAGTTCCCCTAAGAAAAACTAAACAAATCCAGAAAAAAACAACATAATTTTTAAAGTTTTTTGGTTATTTTGTTAAGCAAATGATATATTATTATGTCAAGTACGGTCCAACGCATTAAACTTGGAGTCATAAAATAAAAAATAACAAATTGTTTTACTTAAGCCTACATTCCTTAAAAATAACTATTTTAAGGTTTAATGACGAAGCTGAGACGAAACCTGGTACTACTCTGCCCTACCCTCTCCTCCCCCTTCACCCCCTAAATGACCCTACCAAAAAAAAAAAATTAATTTTATATACAATTATCCCAAGCATTTATTTTTAGAGTTTTATGAGTGCCTGTTTCTACCCTTCCCCCCTTTGCCCCTTAAATGACCCTAAAAAAAATTATATATTTTATTTTGTATATAATTATCCCAAGCATTTATTTTTAGAGTTTTATGACAAAGGTGAAATATTTCCCCCACAGCCCTTGCCAGAGCGACCCGCCAAAATACTGTTTTTATACCCTCCAACGAGAATTGGACCCTATAAAGTAAATATGTATATTCTTGTTTAGTGATTAAGTCTAAGACGGTCTACCAATGCCCATACGTTCGTCTGTGGAAAACATGATATTGTCTATTTTTGAACCCCGCCCCCTTTAGTGGGCGTTGGCGTACGATATTATATATTTGAACTCTGTCCTACCAAGTTAAACATTTTAAATTTACTTACCAAATATTTGGGGGGTATTTAAGATTCGACCCGGTCGATTATAACGTTTTTACTTATTTTATTTTAATTTTATTTTCAGTCTATGGAATAATTAAAAGAACAAAAACTAAGACTATAACAACATATTTAAGTGAATTTTACAGTCTTTAAGTGAACAATAATGTATTTTTGTATAAGGTCTAAGCTGTTGTTAAAATCAATGAAGGTGTACAGCGAATTGAACTGACCACAAATTCTACGGAGAGGATTGGAGTTAGCATAATATGAGGAATAATATTTAATATGAATCAAATTATAGTTCCTAGTTACTCGTACCGGTACATTCAAATATATCTTATTCAGAAGAAACTCAGAATCCAGTTTCCCGTTTAACAGATTTATAAGGAAGGCCACATTTAACATACCTCTACGGCTTTTCAAAGAAGGCAATTTAGCATGGCGGTTTATATAACATGACAATCTCGTATTAGGGTCCCACGAAGACAGAATAACAAAAACTGAACTTGAACAGATTCAACTTTATTAGAATGGACTTGGTATTGGGGATCCCATATGACATATCTATATTCTAATATAGGCCGAACCAAAGTAGTAAAGAGCTGCTTTGTTATGTATGGATCAGAAAATTCTTTAGCCCATCTTTTGATGAATCCAAGAATAACAGTTGCTTTGGCAGTTGTTAAAGATATATGTTTTCATATATATATATATATATATATATATATATATATATATATATATATATATGTATATATATATATATATATATATATTTATATATATATATGTATATATATGTATATATGTGAAATAAAATACTAATATTTCACTTTAGTTTTAAAGGAAATTATGCATTTTTGTATAAAATATAAAATTAAAATAAAACTTCAGTATCTAATAACTAAACAGTTGCAGCTTATTGGTTTTTATATAAAAAGGTTAAGCACAAAATAAAATTTATTTATAAAACCATAAAGGCCGTTTAGCTTAAACACTTGGGAACTAAATTAATAATAAGAGATTATACAAGTTAACTAAATATATTTCACGGTGAGTTTGCTGTATTATTACGAGTATTTTGAGCTATAGAAAGGCACGTATCCTGTTCAAGGAAAATTTCAGCGTCTTCTGCAGCAACTTCCAGTCATCTGTCATATTATTTCATATTCGTATTTACATTTTATACAAATATTGCGTAGCGCTACAGAAACATTAATGATCGTTGGCGCATAGTGCACCAAGCAAACACATCAATCTATGTTTTAAAATAACGTTCGTTAGATTATATTATATATGGCGTTAACAACCAAGTCTGCAAGGGAAATCCGTGTTCATCTAAAAATATTTATACAAAATTAATATACTTACTTAAGTCATATACAAAATAAACAAATGCTAAAGCTGCATCGAAATTTGCGATCTTTCTAACGCAACCGTGCGAGATTTTCCAAAGAAGCATTCGAGATTATTTTTTTATAATAAAACAGAGGGAATGTTGGTTAAAAGTTTGTGTGAAATATTTTTATTATGTTTTTTTGTATTCTGATCAATAATTGCAAAAGGATAAACTGAAAAATTGTATAACTGTGCACATAACAAAAGCTAACCAAATGTGGGTAGAGATTGCATTTAAGTCATTAATATTTTCATTCTTGGTGTATTCCATAAATAGTGAATAATACAAGGTAAGTATATATTTTAACAACTTATTATATTCCTTTCTATATTCCTTTCTATTTTTCGAATGGGCTGATATCCTTAGAAACATTTTTCGCTATTCAAATTAATTTCGATTCGAATACAATTTCAATCACAAAATATGCAACTTTTTGCTATATTTTTTCAATCATAAAAGTAAAAAAATATTGCCAAGTTGGACGTTGGCCTATATATTAAATGTTTTTTGGTGAGTCTTAGGCATTTGTGCTAAGTTTCACTTACACAATTTCACATCGATCGCCGCTAAGCGGGTCAAAATCGGTTGATGCATTCGTGAGATATCGTGAATGAGGAAATTCGAAAAATGTAATATATACATATATTAGAAAAAGTCCGCATCGTAACCCTAAATTGTACAATATTTATTGTCTTGCCATTGTTAAATGATAGCAAAAGCGGGAGTTTTCGATTTCGTTGAGGAGTAATTATTAACATAAATAAAATTAAATAAATTGAATTGTAACTCCGTCTTTATTGCAGAAATTTAAGCATAATAAAAACAATTTGAATTTTGAATCCATGTTTGTTTTACTGTTGGTGAATTTTTCAACATTCTTAAATTTTCTGGCTGAACTTCAGCAATGCCTGAGACAAACAAGATGACGATGCTCAGATGATATCTTGTATAACTTGTAAAGGAAGATATCTTTGGGAATGTTCACAAATATCTCACAGAGAAGCCGATCGTGATTGGGTTTGTGAGTCATGTCAGGCGATTTCATAATCGACCCGAGCTGCACGTTGTAATGACCGCGTAACATGTGGGAATGTTACATCAGTTCCAAATATCCAAAATCAGAATGCGAATGATACAGTATTGCAAACTTCACAGAACATAGTCGATACTGCGGGTGACGAAGAAATGCTACAGACAAAACAGATAACTGATACTTCCCCAAGACCTCCGGGAGTCGAGACAGTATTTACTTCGAAGTGGGCACCACTGTCTAACTCTGTCATCCGTGATATAAATCCAAGACCATCTGATGTAAATGCGCCAACTGTGCGATTTGTCTCTGAACCAGCTGTGAATGTCACAACAGTACGGCTTACCTCTGAACATTGAGCTGCTAGAAAAGGGTTAGCAAATGAGTTGCCAAAATGTACGGGTAGGCCTGAAGAGTGGTTTTTTTTTTGGATACGTGTGAGCAGACGACCCAACTATGTGGCTTTTCAAAAGAAGAAAATTTAATTCGTCTCCGCCACGCTTTAGGGGGTGCAGCAAGTAACTTAGTAAAAAGCCTATTATTAAATGTGGCTTGTGTACCGCAAATTTAATCATCATTGCGGATTAAATTTGGTAGGCCTGAACTTATTATCGACATTCTGCTCAAACAAATACGAGCTATGCCGCCACCAAGAGAATCTAGGCTTGAAACCATTGTTGACTTTGCAATAGAAGTCCAAAATGTTTGTACAACAATGAAGGCAGCCAGTATGACAAATTATCTTAATAGTCCGGAACTACAGCAGGAATTGGTTGGAAAACTACCAGGGTTAATTGCTGCTTTCTGGGGTATGCATAAGGCTAAGTTGGCTTCTAGTAACTTGGACGATTTTAGGCAATGGCTATTCCAATTAGCATAGGATGCCAATAGTGTTCTTGTTCCAAGCACCTCTAAATCACACAGAGGTAATGTAAATGCACACAGTGAGGCAGCATCAAGGAAAATGTGCTGGAATGGATTGACAACTGCAACATGAATTATCATAAATTTTTGCACAAAATGGCATCACCTTCAGACGAGGTGGTGCTTATAACTCTAATTCAATTCTTTCCCATATTATTCCGGTAACTCTTTTTGGAAATGGCGTAAAATATCAATGTTTGCTTTTCTGGATGATGGATCGTCGCTGAGTCTCATTGATGAGGATCTTTTTAACGTTTTAAATATTAACGGGGAACCACAACCACTATGCTCGACATCAAATATGCACCGAAATGAAGAAGACTCTGAAAACGGTTTCTTTTGAAGGAAGTTCACACGGTTAAAAAATTAGATCTACTATTGATGCGAAGAACTTACAGCAACAATACAGATACTTAAGAGACATACCACTTACTTCAGACATATATGCCACGCCACGTATCTTGATTGGCCTAAATAATGCACGCTATAGTCAGTGTTTAAAAACTAATGAAGGTGGTGAAAGTGATCCCATAGCTGAAAAACCACGTCTCGGATGGGTGGTAAAAGGTACTGTGGTCTCTGGTAGACCATCGATCGATGCTGTTTATTACCATTCATTTTCCTCGTGTAATGGTGAAGCTAAATCGGCAGATGAGCTACTTAACCTTGTAAAGAACTACATACTAAACGACAATTGTATAGAAATGGCAAGTGATAAGAACGACAAAAATTCCCTGGATGATCAATTTGCTCTTCGGCAGCTGGAAGAAATAACACATTGTGTTGATGGACATTTCGAAACTGGGTTATTATAGCGTGGTCCCAGAACTTTACCACACGGAAGTTTTTTTGTGGAGAAGAAACGAGCAGTAAGTTTGTATGCAAAAAAGGGAAAGGACCATAATTTGTATAACATCCTGCAATCCAACATGGCACATTAAATATCCAAATGTTATGCCAGAAAGCTGCAGCCATCTAAGATGAAAGCCAACCGATGTTGGTACTTGCCTGCATTTCCAGTTATAAATTCAAATAAGCCAGAGAAGATTAGGTTGGTTTGGGATGCGGCAGCGAAAGTGGATGACATTTCCTTGAACTCGATGTTGTTTAAGGGTCCGGATCAACTAACATCCGTCGTAACTGTTATAAGAAAATTTCGACAGAAAGGTGTTGCCGTTGGAGGGGATATAGCCGAAATGTTCCACCAAGCCAGAATGAAAGAGGAAGACCAACAATTTCAGAGATTCTTATGGCGTGATTCCAATGCATCAATGTTTGAAACGTACGTTATGACAGTAATGGCCTTTGGTGCATCCTGTTCACCGTGCTGTGCGCAATACGTAAAAAGCAAAAATGCAAATTAATTCCGGCAGCAGTATCCCGAGGCAGCATGGTGTATAATAGATAATCACTATGTTGATGATATGTTAGGCAGTGTAGACACCGAAGATGAGGACATACTTTTAGCTAAAGATGTTCAGTTTGTTTACTCTCAGGCAGGATTTCACATAGAAACTAGGAGGCGGTTCGTGCTACAAATTTTGAACAAATAAATTTCGATATCGAAGACAAATGTGCTGCGGAAAAGGTCTTGGGAATGTGGTGGGATACGACAATGAGTTATTAAGCGGTGTACAGATCCCCACGAAGAGAGAAGTGCTTAGCCTTATTTTGACGATTTTTGATCCACTGGGTCTACTGGATTTTATGTAGTATTAGCTAAAGTTATTTTCCAAGAAACATGGTGCACCGGTTGTGCGTGGGACGAAGTGATTGGTATAGAACAATTTGATAAATGGGTGCGCTGGGTATGTCTTCTACCAGAAATGAAGACTATTAAAATTCCGCGATGTTATACGAAAATAAAATCTACAAATATCCCTCAAATCGAACTCCACACGTTCGTTGATGCCAGCGAGGAAGCCTACGCAGTGGTGAGTTATTTGAGATCTACGGATGGTTATAATGTTGACATAAGTTTTCTTGGGTGTAAAACCAAGGTAGCACCAATAAAAACGCAATCAATTTCCCAGTTAGAGCTGCAAGGCGTAGTCCTGGGAGCTCGTCTCACTAGAATCTTAGGTGAATCCTTATCAATAAACGTAAACAAATATATTTTTAGGACCGACTCAAGTACAGTATTGTCATGCCTTAAGTCCGATCACCGACGCTAGAAACCAATTGTCGCCTTTAGAGTTAGTGAGGTTTTAGACTTGTGCTAACTTAATAGGTGGCATTGGATACCAACTAGTGAAAACGTCGCCGATGAAGCCACGAAATGGAAAAGGCTTCCGGACAAATCGCTAAAGAGCAGATGGTTTAATGGTCCTTCTTTCTTAAAATTGGATGAATCAGAGTGGCCAAGAAGAAACTGAAAACCTGGGGGAAAGTGAAAATAATATGCTTTCACCTTTACTGGCTGTAACTGATAAAATTAGTACGTGGAAACGTGCCATCAGAGTTGTAGGAAAAGTGCTACAAATTATCCGAAAAGTCTCATACATAAGGAAGCAGTTGACTGTTCTGAATTATTGAAGGAGGACATATAAGCTGGAGAAAATATGTTGTTTAAAGCAGCCCAAAAGGTTTTTGAAAATGAAATCGCCTTACTCTTAGAAAAGAAACCAGTCCCTAAATCCAGTTCCTTATATAAGTTATCACCATACATAGATGCAGAAGGACTTATTCGGCTAGGTAGCCGAGAAAAGTTATGGAACTATGTTGACCCAATTATATTGCTAAGTAAGCACCGTAGAACAAACCTAATTGTCAATGATTTCCGTCTTAGGTACCACCATGGCAACAACGAGACTATAGTAAATGAGATAAGGCAGAGGTTTTGGATATCCCGTTTGCGAACTGAAGTTTACAAGGCTAGACGAAGCTGCCAAATATGCCGAAATCGCGATGCAAATCCTAATCCACCACAAATGGTTAACCTTCAACCAGCAAGAATTGCGGTATTTTGTCGCCCCTTTTCATATGTTGGCATTGATTACTTCGGCCCACTGATGGTAGCGTTATGGTGTTCTGGTAGGGTTGTCATTTGTGTCCGGGAAAGTCCTACTTTTTATGACATATTGTTTAGCCAAAACATTTAAAACGCCTAGTTTATCCTGCGTCTACATTAGACATGAAATTACTAACATTGACACCTAACATCATGTTCGGTATTGGCCGCTCATGGTAATGATTTAATTTTGTTTTAACGCTTTTATAACATCATGCCTTAACAGTATTTTATGTCTAACGTAGACGGCATGTTATGTTCACACAAATGTTCGTTGTTCTATCTATTTTTGTTTTACTCGAAGTACCCTGTGTTATTTTCTCACATTCGTCTGAAGTTGAACAATTGTAGGAACAGCGCTACTCTGTTAAAAATCTATAAGTGCGTTAAAGTTGTGAGAGATAATTCAAAATTTGAATATCAAATAGACTGCAAATTATCTTTTTTTAATTAACATAGCATACGTAAATGGACGCAAAGAATATTTGCCAATCAAAGAGAAATTAATACGATTATTTAATACGATATATGTAAGCTCCATAAATAAAATTATTGTGTTCTATTCTGATAATTACAAAAACAGGTAAGTTTATTTGAAGCGTTTAAAACCTATTGCAATATATACCTACTTATGTATTTATTTATTTATATATATATATATATATATATATATATATATATATATATATATAGATTTTGAGCGATGCCGAAGCGTAAATGCATTTTTAACAATGCTTGAAAGGAAAGATATCCATTTATGATAAAAGGTGATTTTGATTGGGAAGTTAAATGTACTTTGTGTTCTTCGACCATTTCAATTGCTAACAAGGGAGAAACTGATATTACTGCCCATATCAATTCTCAAAAGCACAAAAAAACATTATAGGAAAAGCTTCAATAGTAAGAATTGACAATGTATTCCCGAAAGTATCCACAAATAACGAGTTACGTGCCGTAGAAGCTTGTTTAGCTTTCCACACTATATGTCATATATGTCATTTTTAACACTAAACTGCACTATGGATTTAAACCGGATTTTGTTTAAAGATTCCAAAAATGCATTAAATTCAACTTGTAATAGAGGCAAAACTACAGCAATTGTATCGAATGTTCTTGCTCCCCTTTCGGAAACAAAGTTTATTGAAAAAATAAAACATATTTCATTTGTGAGTGTGTCCACCGACACCAGTAACTACGGTGCAACAAAGCTATTGCCGATAGTATCAGTATTTTGATGTAAAAAATAATGGAATAAAATCTAAAATTTTAAATATTTTAACTATAAAAGACGAAACATCCGACACCATTACCGAGTGCATCTTTTCGGAACTTGAAAATCATGGTTTAGATACAAAATGCATTGCTTTTAGCGGAGACAATTGTAATACAAATTTTGGTGGAAAAGATAGACAAGGTACAAAATATGTCTTCGCCAAATTAAAAAACAAACTAAACAGAGATATATTTGGTATTGGATGTCCAGCTCATGTTGTAAATAATACTGTTCATAAGGGATGTGATATGTTATCATGCGGTGTAGAATTAATTATTTTAAAAATATATAATTATTTCTCAGTTTTTACTGAAAGTTTAAAAGATTTCTGTCTACAATTTGAAGTTGAATACGTTAAATTACTTTATCATAGCAAAACCAGATGGTTGAGTTTATAGCCAGCCATTGAGCGACTATTAAAACTATATGAGCCACTTAAAGGTTACTTTCTAAGTTTAAATAATCCTCCAAAAGTAATTAAAAACTTTTTTGAAAATCCCTTAAGTGAAGCTTACTTGTTTATTATACATTCCATAATGAATATGATTCATTCTAATATTGAAAGTATAGAACGACAAGGCATCTCAATTTTTGAAGTTAAAAAGCAATTAGACTATGTAATCTGCAATTTAGTTGAAAGACTTGCACAAAACTTCTTGCCATCAAAAGTTAAAAAAATTTTGAAAAATAATACAACTCTAAGCGAAAGTTCAAGATCTTCATTTCAAGATCTCAGTCAAGTTTCTAAAATCAACCCTTATAAACCCGTTGATTTTTATTCTGATAATTTTTACTATCTAATTTTTTTAATGACACCTTTTCATGTCTGGTATCTATTTTATGTGCCATAAAATTTTTTTTTAAATTCTCATTTACCTCTTGATCTTTTCGATTTCTGTTAAGATATGCGAGACTTTTCTGTTTTTTTTTCCTCAATTGTTTGTCTAATTTTATTATTTTCTTTTTTAAACTGAATCTCTTCCTCATATGAATATTTGTCTTGTTTTATAGTAAAATTTATTTTAATGGTAAATATCTTTTGTTTTTAAATATGTTCAATATTATTATCAATGATATTTTTTTAGCATCTAAATTAATTTATTAAAACATTTTCCTTTAATAATTGTAATTTATTTAATTTGTTTGTTTAATAAGATATAAATTTCTAAACTTTTATTATTATTTTTTTACACTAAAGACTTGCAGAGTAGTTTAATTTTGTTTAGTTTATGTTATCAAAGTTGATATCGGTCATATCATATATTATAGTATATCTGTCTCAGTATATAAATAAGGAAAGTTTAATACTTTTATTAAGTATTATATTCCGATAACTTGGTTTTTTTATATAAATTATATTTTTGTTGTTATTATATCTAATAATAAATTTAACTTCATCAGTGCTTGTATCTTGGCATTTATATATTTATAATATAAATAATGTTATTCAGATCATTATGAGATTCGGGGGAATATTTGTTTTTTCTATAATATTTTCTGTAGATCCAGAATCGATTAATATTCTTGCTGTTCGGTTTGTTCCCTTGAACAAATTATATAGCATAATTTGTATTCAGTGGTTGTTGAAGGTGTTGTGGTTGTTCCTGATCCTCCATCTTCATATTTTGATCAAATAGCCTTCCTCTATGACTCATATAGCGCTGCGCAGACAAGATTCGTTGCCTGATGACAAAAATATTTTTTTTCCTAATAATTTGTTGTATTTCCTTTTTCACTTCTTTTATTTCAAACTATTTGTTGTATTTATTTCTTCACTGTTCCATTTTTTTCCAGCAGGTTTATTTATTATTATTATTTATTTTTTTCGAATTCAGTTTTTAGTCTTGTGGAATCATTTTAAATAATTGACTTTGTTTATTATTTTTTATGTTTTAATAAACAGATAAAAAATGTTATATTAAGTTGGTTTCTTAAATAAGTTGTTTTATCCTATATATATATATATTTTTTTTTACTCCTTTTCGTGGAGTTTTTTTTTATTATAATTTTGGAGGGACAGTTAGGTATCGCAAAATTTATTTATTATTATTTTTTTTCGAATTCAATTTTTAGTCTTGGGGAATCTTTTTAAATAATTGACATTATTTATTATTTTTATGCTTTAATAAGCAGATAAAAAATGTTGTATTAAGTTGGTTTCTTAAGTTTCAAGGCCTACTATTCTTGTTCTGTTGTTATTTTTGAAAATAATTTGTAATTTACAAGTTGTGAATTCTCAGATGGTTTTCGGAAGTATATGCATAAGATAAGAGGTTTTTAACTTTTCAAAACTGTGGTTAAAGTCTACTGACGATTTGGTAAAGCACCAATGAAATGCATATAGACATTGCTTAACCAACAACAAATAAATTTCATTTATATAGATATATATATATATATATATATATATATATATATATATATCTATATATGTATGTATATATATATATATATATATATATATATATATATATATATCGCTCGTTCAACAATACTGTATTAACTCAAAAACTTCAAAATTTTCAGGAGAGACAATAAACTGTTTTCTTAACGCTTAAGTAAGTTGTTATTAACAAAAGTTCGGTTATATTTAGAAAATCGATCAATTATTGTATTGCGCTGCATAACCTTTTTATTTGTTCATTGCCCGCAGATAGAAGCGATTTTTATACCCTTCACAAAAAAGTGAAAGGGTATATATAGGTTTGTCATTCCGTGTGTAATTTCTTCGATATTCACATGGGACCCCATAAAGTATATATATTCTGGGTCCTGATGAATAGCGATGACGATTGAGCTAGAGACTTCGTTCTTGGACCGTTGGATTGAAAATGAGCTTAAATAGAGTGATATTGAAATTCAGAAAGATCCGAAGTATGGTTCCAGAGCTGGGAAGCTTACACCTATTTCTCGACGCAAAATTTATACCAAAAATCAATTATTTTTTTTATGTTTGTAAATTAAACCTATTTCGTGCTTTATGAAGCCTCAATTGTCTATTAAAAACTAAAAATATAAAAATTTGTTTTTTCAAGGATGGAAGATTAAAATTATTTTTTGGCCCATTCCGTATTTTGTAGTACATGTAGTAACTAAAACTATTAAAAATTTTAAGTATTTCTTTAACAAAACTTTTTATACGTCACGAAGATTTGCATTAGCCAAAAAAATTTTTTAAATTCAAATTTTGCTTCCAGGGTGGAAAATTGAACTTTTTTTATAAGTAAAGGTAACCAAAAAGGCAATTGACGTTGTTTTTTTTTTTGCTAACTAAAACTATTTTATATTTTAGGAAGATTGGTATCAAAAATTCAAAAATAAAAAATAAAATTTCGATTCCAGGGTTGGACAAGTGCAATATATTATAGTACATGAAAGTGACCAAAATGGTTAAAAATTTGAAATTTTTCTTAAAAAAAATTACTTTATACCTCATGAAGCGCTGCACTGATTAACAACAAAAAATTCAAATTTCGCTTCCAGGGTTGGGAAAAATGTAAAAACCAAAATGGTTAAAAAATTTTAGTTTTTCTTAAACAAAACTACTTTATACCTCATGAAGATTTGCATTGATAAAGAAAATTTTAAAAAATTTAAATTTCGCTTCCAGTGTTGAGAAATTGAAATTTTTTTTGGTACATGGAATATATTGTATTTAGTACATGAATGTGACTAAAATGGTTGCAGACTTTAAGTTTTTCTTAAAGAAACCGACTTTATACCTAATGAAGACTAGCATTGGTAAAAAAAATAAAAATTCGCTTCCACAGTTGGAAAATCGAAGTATTTTTGGTACATAAAAATACATACATAAATTCCAAATTTTGTGTTTTTAGTGATTAAACCTATTTGATATATCAGAAAAAATTAAATTAGTATCAAAAAATTAAAAATTCGTTTCCAGGGTTGTAAAATCGAAATTTTTTGGTGCATACATTTGGTACCCATATAAATTTCCAAACTTGTTTTTTTTTTCAATGAATTAAACATATTTTATACCTCGCTAAGACATAAATTTGTATTAAAAATTTTTAAATTAAAAATTCGGTTCCAGGGTTGGAAAATAAAAATTTTTCGGTACATAAAAGCAACCATATAAGTTCCCAATTTTGTTTTTTTTTCAGTGACTTAAACCTATGTTATACTTCTTAAGAATTAAATTGGTATTAAAAATTTTAAAAACTAAAAATTCGGTTCCAGGGTTGGAAAATCGACATTTTCTGATTCATAAAAGTAACCATATTATTTGTTATATATGATTTTTATGATGAATTATACCTACTTCATACATCAGGAAGAAATAAATTGGTATTAAAAACCAAAAAAATCTAAAAGACGACAGATTCTACGGTTGAACAATTGGAACTTTTTGGGGGTACATGAAACGGATTTTTTCTTTTTGTTTGTAA